>MU669761.1:66612-76752 GCA_026770625.1 Nicotiana glauca | reverse complement strand
CCCCCTCCCCCTCCCCGCAGCAATTGGAAACTAACAGAATTTTGAGGAGGACCCTCAAAATTCTGAAGTGATTTCAGCTGACCATTGCAAGCAACCGTCAGAAGCATCAGCCCATTAACTGGGGTAGAATTTTGAGGAGGACCCTCAAAATTCCATAGCAAGAGAGGTCGCGATGTCTTGAGCCACGTCACAGTCGTCGGTTCATCTAAAAATTGTTTATTAATTGTATACTTATGTCATATTTTTACAAAATCATGCATGTTTATTTTTGAAATCGCCTTGTTTAGCGATGCTACCCCAATGATACATACAGTATCACCAGATCAAAACCGAACAAGACAAGCAGAGCCAGCGGGGATACGAACTAACCTCCCCCTACAAAACTCACAATTTTCTTTGGGTGCAGGCACTTGGATTACAAAAGCATCTGACATACTATACACTCACGAGACGAGCATTGTTCAGGAATACAACTCTCAGAACTATTGCACTTACCAACATTTGCTATCCAAACGCACCAGTGGCATTCTGTATGTCACGATGTCCCCAGCAGTCACGATACCGTAATCTGCTTCAGCTAAGAAAACTCTATTACCACTTGCTCTTTTATTTCTTGCATAAGGCTACCATTCTGCCTTCCGAGACTAAATGATGTCTCTATCTGCATTTCTGCATTGCATAAGGCTAGCATTCTGCCTTCCGAGACTAAACGTTATCTCCATCTGCATTTTTGTATTGCATAAGGCTACCATTCTGCCTTTCGAGACTAAACAATGTCTCCATCTACATTTCTGCATTGCATAAGGCTACCATTCTATCTTCTGATACTAAACGTTGTCTCCATCTGCATTTGCACGGCTGAAAGATTTCCACCTCTACATTTGCATAGCTGAAAGATTGCCACTTCTACCTTTGCATGGCTGAAAGATCGCCACTTGTACATTTGCATGGCTGAAAAATTGATGCCTTATTTACACTTGCATGGCTGAAAGATCACCAACTCTATATTTGCATGGCTGAAAGATCGCCACCTCTACCATTTGCATGGCTGAAAGTTCGCCATATCTACCTTTGCATGGCTGAAAGAACACCACCTCTACCTTTGCATGGCTGAAAGATCGCCACCTCTACATTTGCATGGCTGAAAGATCACCGCTTTATTTATACTTGCATGATCGAAAGATCGCCACCTCTATATTTGCATGGCTGAAAGATCATCGCCTTATTTACACTTGCATGGCTAAAAGATCGCCGCCTTATTTACACTGGCATGGATGAAAGATCACCACCTACTGCATCCCATGGGCTGAAAGATCGCCAAATACCGCATCTCATAGGCTGAAACATCGCCAAATTATCCAAAGGCGTCATTGTTCGAAGGCACCATTTTCATAGCCCTAAAATACCATGTCATGGCCTAAGGACGCCTTTTAATCTTTTACATATCATTATTCAAAGGCATCATGGTTCGGAGGCACCATCCTCATAGCCCGAGAGCATCATTTTATGGCCCACGAATCCTTTATCACACGCTTCATGGTCTAAGGATGTCATTCTAACCGTCCGAAGACAATCCTCATGGTCCGACGGGAAATCGCATCATGCTTAAATTTATGCAAAATATATGCTTGTATTTCTTATTTGCAGGTAAAGCGACGATCAACGCCCGTCTCGGCAGGATCTATACTGCTCTAGTTCCCTCATCCATGTCAAACCTTAACCATCCCCATCCTGAATATTGCATACGTTCTTGAAAAGTCTCCATCGGTATACTCCACCGACGGATCCTGAACTATATGTAGGCAGCTTAGAAGCTAGGTCACGGCCTAAGCCTCCTCGAACAATTTTATTCGGTTAAAATTGGTCATCATATCTTTACCCAACAACTCTTTCATCTTTCCCGGGTAAAGAAGGGCAGTTGTTGATACCCAATTTTTCCCAATATATTTCTAATATACAAAATACTTTCAAAATAGAATGTGCATGCATATGCGAGCATGTCCAAATGTTTTACTATTTTTTCTTAATTTTTAAAGATTTTTTAATCAATTTATCGCCCTATTTTATCTGTAAAAACCCAATAATTATTTCCAAAATTATTATTTTTAGTGATTCATTTATTGCATTTTCATATTAATATTAAAAGGTGGCTAATATAATTTTTGCATAATTTTACAAGGTCATTTAGTATTTTTAAAGTTAAATTATATGTAATTATAATATTAGCTTTTTTAGGATTAATTACGTTTATATTCATAAAAAATTAGGTTTGGTATTTTTAAATAGTTAATTATGTGCTATTATTCATTTTAGTACCCTTAATTTATTTCCAGAAATTATTTTACTATTTTGTTAAAAAATCAAATAGGGAAAAATGGCTATTTAAATGGTAGCCCCATTTGTATTTCAATTATAACCAGTTCAAACCCCAATCCCAGCCCAATTTCAAATTAAAATACCCGACCCAAATCCTAAATTTGCCTACCCGACCCAAAGACCCACTAAATCCTGGCCGTTGATCTAAAAGATCAACGGTCCTCATAATTCCTTGCCTTTTTTAATTCAACAACCCCCCAAACCCTACCCATTCTCTAATTTCAGCCGCCCTTGAATTCCCTTCTCCCACAATTCTCTCTGAGAATCCATCAAACCCTAGCCGCCGCCATTAAACTCCAACCCTGAAACCTCTCAAATCCATGGCTTTCAAGGTCATTGGAGGCATGTATCCACCTCTCATGGCTTCTACGTGTTCGATTATTATGGTTTCAAGGCTAGATCTTGAAAGAGCTTGGTCCAGACCTTGGTCGATTCCGGTTTACGGTTGTTCTCCGGTCATTTCTGACCTTTCTCCGGCCAGCCATGGTTGTTCGAGTCTGACTCTTTACTCTCCTACTGAATTCGAGGGTTTTCAAAGCCTTTCTCACCACTTGGGGTCCCTCTGAAACCCTAACCTTCGAGGTTCTCTTGATTCCTCTTAGATTTGTTTCAGACCTATGTTTGCTCTAAACTTTTAAGTGTTTTTTTTAAGTTTCTTTTAAAGCTCCACTTTCAAAACTCCTTATCTTTTCGATTAGGGTTTCTATTAAGTTATTTCGAAACCTTTCTTTGATTTTTGATATGTTTTGTTGTGTTTGCTCGTATTATCCTTCTGCCTGAGTTTGCATGTTAAAACCCCTAATTTCTTTTAACTGTTTATTAAATGAATGTTTGTTTGCCTGAGTTTTTGTCTGATCTGTCTATTTATCCTCTTTTTAAAACCCCTCTATTGTGGAAAATATTATAGTTTTGGGGTCTGAGACTGTTTGTTTAAGTGTAGAAGTTCTTTTTTGAAATCTCTTGTTCCCTTTGTGCAATTCTTCTGATTCTGGGTTTCTATCTTCTCTTTAACTCGCCTATGTTGAAAACCCTAATTTTTCTAGGATTCTTCGTTTGATTTTGTGACTAGCCTGTTCTTGTTTGAGTTTCTGTGACTATCTCGAATGTGTTTCTACTGAGTTCCCTATGCCTAACTTATATCAGCTTTATGTGTGTATGTTCATTTTGACTGGTCAAGACTCGCCTTTTAACCATCTATGTCTTACTTTATTTATATGCAAAACACTGACTCATGACTTTCTTTTGATTGATTCTGATTTCCTTGTTTCTTGGCTTGATTTGAAAACTCCCCTTTAGACTTTTGATTCTCCTATTTTAACTTAGTTTATGATACTCTCCTTAAATCAGTAATTTTGAATCCTTGATTCCTGATTTACCATGTGCTGATTTTCGATTGTGTTTTCTTACCTTATTTGGCTAACTGAGTATTGTACTGATTCTTTTTTCCTTAATTAAACCCCTATGTACTTACCTATAATCGTCTATTCTGTACATGATTCTCTACTTGATTTCTTTCCTTAAACATTTTTTGCCCATTACCGTTGGTTGATTGCCCCTTAATTAAGGGAGTACTTGTATTGATTTGATTCCGATTAGTACTTGGTTCCATAATTACTATACAATTATAATTCTTGCCTTTTTTTACATGGTTTCAAACTACTATATATGCATACTCTCTCATTAACACAAACACACGAACACTTAGTTCTGAATTCACATTTACACTCAAACACTTTCTTGCTTTACTACTTGCACTATGGCCTGTCTAGCCAGCTGAAAGCCAAGGCTATATTTCGAAGTCCTGCTACTTTTCTTTACTGTATTTTGCTTTTTTGACTGGTATGATCTAATTAAGTTTCCAGCATCAACAACAACATGGTTACTTAATGTTCTTGTATTTTTGTCTGCCTACTGCTTGTATCTAATTTAGTACCTTTATTTAGCATGCTGTAATTTCTTTTCTCCTGTTCTGAATCAATGTATTATGAATCCCAAATCCCTACCCTAATGTGTTAAATATTTATTGTTTGTTTGGGGCATGACAACATCTAATATTGCTGAGCATGACCCAAATTTGATCCTTTTGGGATCACAACCTCCATGCTCCCCTTACCTGTTGTATGTTCTGGTTGATTTACAGGCATGTCAGCACTTCCTATTGTTGTATATGCCCAAAGTCAACCCATGCTTAAGTGTACAGGTTCCTTTGAAATGGATTCCCAAATCCCTACACCTTTGGTGTGAAATTATCAATTCTTTGAAGTGTTTAAAGTTGTCTCCCATCCCCATTTCCCTTTCTTTGTTCCTCCAGCCCCTTAAAATTTTGTTCCTGCACTTTCCCCCTCTTATTAGAACTTAAGTCCTGCCCCCCTCATGTGAGCCTTGCCTTGGGACCCATGATCTCCTTCTGAACTTGGACACACGAGGGCTGGCATTTCCACACTGCACTTGTCCCTATTCTGGTGATGTAATTTGGGTGTGAGCATTGCTCGGGGTCCTATTGAGGCCCTTAGGTAACTCTGACACACTCAAGTTTGTGAAAAGCTTTGAAGCAATGGCATTTATTCCATAGCTCAGGGAGGAACCAAGAATCAAGCCTCCCCTAGTTGTATTTTTTATATTCTGATGTAATTTATTATTCCTGGTTTGTAATAATTAGTAACGAACATTTGGTGTCGGTTAGTGAAAAGGGTTGGGTATTTATGTATGCCAAGGGTAGAAACCATGCCTATAGGATATTTTAAAATTTCCGCATATTCAAAATGCATTTAGAAACCATGCCTATAGGGTATTTTAATGTTGCAAACTGCATTTAGAGACCATTTCTATAGGACTTCTTGTTCAACTTTATATCTAGATAACCTGCCTATAAGGATCATCTAAATTCTGCACATTTGTCACCATTTAGATATCATGTTTTAGGACCTAAGTGGTTATAATCCAGTAACGTGTTAAAATTAGAAACAAATAGAAATCATGCCTATAGGGATTCTTAAATAAATCTAATTCTCTTTGTTCACAGTCAATGGGATTAAAATCATTAATAGTAGACACTATCACCTATAGAATCTGTAACCAGTCTAATTTAATTTCGCCTATTCTGAGTCTTTTTTTTAATAATCTAATTCCCTCACTTAACGAGGTCTAGAAAGCATGTCTATAGGATTTCGTTTTGAGTTTTATTATTTCATCATTCTGAATTAAGTAGATATTATGCATATAGGACCTCGCTTGAACACTTAGGCAAACCTTAGGCAATAAAAATGAAACTGGACTCGCCTTGTTATTCGATTTAGTGTTATAATCAGTAGGTAGGCCTGATTCTGTTTCCTAACTGAGTCATGTAATAATCTAGGCCTGCTGCAATACAACAACCTCTTCTTCCCTCAAGTATTTTTTAGAATCAGACCTGACTCATTTGTTTAAGTCGTAATGTTGGATTGTTTTTGTTTTGAGGAGGTATACTTTAGCCTTATGTGTTTATGTGCTTCCCCTTTAATGTGCAGTCCTTATATGTTTTGTATGTCACCTTAGATTTTTACCTTTGAAACTTCAAATAAGCCTAATATCCCTCCCTTTAGGATTAGTAGTCTTAATGCCTCCGGTACTAATAGGAATGGGACGGGTAATAGCATGCAATAAGTAATCGAGACCAATCCGCTCTTTAATACCTTAACGGGGTGGGAAAAGTATATATGAATATGATGACCGGTGCATTAATACCACGTGTAGCCTCTCTCTTGAGGAGTGATTACCAGGTATTGCATTGATGTGATCCATATTTTTCATAAACCTAGGACCCCCTTCTTTATTCTTTACTCTTTTAGAATTGTAATTTAAAGATCAGCTCTTTTAATTATTCTTTCAAACTTTGTCTACTTCTGAATCATCATGTATTGAAATCTCCTCTTATTTGAGCCTTATCTACTGATATGTTAATTGCACCTCAAATTCACAATAATTGTCTGGTCGGGAACCACACTTGTGGATCCTGAGGGGTGCCTAACACCTTCTTCTTGGGATAATTTCAAGCCCTTACCCAATCTCTGGTTATCCAAGCTTAGTTATAATTGAACATTGTTAGGTGTCCTAATGCACCATAAATCATTAGGTGGCGACTCTTCGAAAATGTAAAACCCAGTTCCCAAAAGGAACAAGTTGTCCCTCCAAAATGTCATAAACCCGATTTCTTGAGAAAAAAGGGGTGCGACAGTTACCACCAGTATCCGACGCATGGGCCGTACCGGCCATCACTCAAGGTTTGAACGAGCGAAGCTCAGTAGCTTTGAAGCAACTGAAGCAGAACTTGGTTGAATATACCGCTGTGACCTGGTCGGATGTCCACAACCGATATCAATCAAAGATCAGGGTTGGGGACAACCAACTAGGAGCCCCATTGGGCTTAGTATATCCTAGCAGGATTCTAACAAATGAGCCAAAACCAAACAAAGAAAGTTACCAACCATACACCGAAGATAGGAGGAATGCCCCAAGACGTAACATACCCCAAAATGATCGAAGGATGGATCGAGGGCAGAATCATAGGGGACTCGTAAGCAAGGCCGGATTCGAGAGGCACATAGGATCAACGAAAGCACCCTGTTTGTCTAAATACAACTTCAATATTGAGGTTTCGGACATTGTATCTACCATTGGTAAAATCAGAGACACCAAGTGGCCGAGACTTGTACTATCAGATTCATCGCAAAGGAAATCTAACTTAGTGTGTGAATTTCATGGCACACATGGTCATAGGATCGTAGATTGCAGACATCTTCAAGAAGAAGTAGCCCGACTACTCAGCAAAGGGCACCTCCGAGAGTTCCTTAGCGACCGATCCAAAAATCAGTTCCGGGAAAGAGAGGCGAACAGGAAAAATGAAACAGATGAGCCACAACATGTCATCCACATGATCTTTGTAAGAATCAACATCCCGCAGGAATCCATTGTCAAACGAACAAAAATATCCATCACCAAGGAAAAGCGGACTCGGGGTTACATACCCGAGGACGCTCTCACATTTAGCGACAAGGACATTAAGACCCTGTCTCTCAGCCTCACAATGACACATTGGTAATTTCTTTTCTTATGAATACATTTCGAATTAAATGTGTACTTGTAGATCCAGGTAGCTCGGCCGACATTATCAGGTCGAGGGTGGTGGAGCAGCTCCGACTGCTTGACCAGATCTTACCTGCCTCTCGAGTCCTCAACGGATTCAATATGGCAAGTGAAACAACGAAAGGAGAAATCACCCTCCCAGTCAACGTGGCCAAAACAACACAAAATGCCAAGTTTCATGTCAACGAATGAGACATGAGATACAATGCTTTGCTCGGGAGGCCATGGATACATTGCATGAGAGCAATACTATTTCATAAAATGATAAAGTTTTCGACAAGGGATGGAATAAAAATTATGTATGGAGAATGGCACGTAGCAAGAGAGATATCCACGGTGGACGACGTGGCACCGACATCGACGCCTTCAACATCGAAGGAGCCAAAGGATAAGAAAACATTAAAGTAGCAATCACGAGACACATTCTCGGCTATACCCGAATAAAATAAACAAAGGACCGTACTGCGTCCCCGTAGCAAATGCTTAAAGTTTATCGAGGCTCGAAGCGGCATCACTACTAAGGTATAATGGTCTCCCTTCTTATTTACACCTTACACTAACCTTTGTGCAGGTGTCCAATTAGAACAGTCGAAGCATTGTCCGGCTCGAAGACCTTAGGTTTCAAAGCATACGTTGCACTCTTTTCCTTCAATCTAGTTTTATCCCTAGAAGGGTTTTACCGGCAAGGTTTTTAACAAGGCAACATCTATATGCTACCTAAGGAGAACGCAACAAGTATTCAAGGCTTTTCTTCAATCAACCTCGAATATTGTGGGGCATCTCCCCGGGAGATCACCTTTTCGAAGAAGTCAAGATGAGCCACAAAGGGTCTCAATAGGAAAATAATATATCAGTCCAAACGGTCGAATGGACTGTGTCCGTATTGAATAATTGAGCCCTTGACGGCGAACACATGTATACTTATACCAAGTAATCAAAGGAGTATTTTTTACCTCCAAAAACGTTTCGCGCTTCAAAGAAGTTTGCTATCTTTACAAGAAACGGCTCCAGAGCTAGAGATTTCTCGAACACTCGGGGAGTGACGTTAAATTCTCGAAGCCATATGACCTTCGGGTCAGAAACTTCGAAATCCCTCAATGAGGCAATACCAAGTTTGCAAGGAACGGCTCCACAGCCAAGAAACTTTCGATGCCTTGGGGACTGTCGTCGACTGTTACACCATCAATTTGTCGAAAACCCGAAGCTGTAAGACCCCAGGCGCGCAACCTCGAGCTCATAAGACCTTCATAAGGTAATACCAAATCTGTAAGACCTCAAGCAAGGCGTGAATTATACTTGTACCAAGTAACCAAATCTGTAAGACCTCAAGCAAGGCAAGTTTAAAATTTTAAGACCTTACAAAAGGTATAATCCCGATCTTAAAGCTAAGGCTATACATTCGAACTTGTAAGAGCCCTAAAAAGGCATACCCTCGATGTAAACATCAAAACTACTTCACTTGGGGACTGAAAGGCTACGGCCAGACACAATGAATACGGTCACAAGGATCTGGCCAAACTCACGCGACGCGGCGACGCCCGACCGTCGCTATAAAATCACAGGCCTTCAATTACTTCAAAAAAATTGTGAAAAGAATCGGTTAATCAGGCTACCCTCGACATAAGCAAAATAGTTTCATACATATCGGCTCCTAACAATAGGCTTCAAAACAATTCAGACATCGAGCGAAACCTCCCGAGGTGCTCATTTATTGCCACATAAGAGGCTCACAATCGAGGTTCTTATTGAACCGCCGAAGAGTCGGGCGAACACAATATTTCAAAAAATCTTTAGCGAGGGAAAAATAAAGCCTACATTAAAGGTCGTACCGACCCCACGTGTAAGAGCCTAAGAGCCAGCTTAAAACTCAAAAACTTAAGAGTTAATGAGCTCGAGTCGAAATTCAACTCGAAGACGGAGCCCGAAATAGTTAGCTAAAAAATGCCTAAGGGCAAATGCGTAAGAGCCTACGAGCCAGCCCAACAAGCCTCAGGTCCAATTTGTAAGCCTAAGGGTTTCACCTCAAAGTCCAATTCATCTAGCTAGTCATTGACAAAATGTCAAAATTTTGTAAGGCCCCGTGAAATCCCTACTCGAAAATCCGGATCCCGTGGTGCCAAGTTAGGAGCATGTGTTAGCAATTCATAGGCGCAGACCTTTTTGGATTGAATAATGCATTAAAAAGTCAAGAATAAGGTTCCAGAAAAATGCAAGAAATGCGGTCCAAAATGCGGCCGCAAATTAGGAATGCGGACCGCATATCTGCCGCAGAGTGAGTCAGAATGTTGGTTAAAATTGAATTCAGTTATGCGGTCGAAATGCGGTCGCATAATCGAAATGCGGACCGCATAGTCGTCACATATTTTCCTTTGAATTTTGTGAAGGTCAGTTCTGCGGTGCACTTTGCGACCGCGGAACATGAATGCGGACCGCATTCTTAACGCAGACTCAGTCAGAGTGTCCAGTTTCTGGGGTGCATTTTGCGGTCCATTATGCGGACCGCATGTTTACTCTGCGATCGCAAATACGATCGCATATTTGACTCAGGGCTCCAATTTTCTAATTTTAACCCGACTTCCATATCGATATATCTGGTGTTATAGCTCATTTTAAGCATTCTTCTGAGCATTTCTAGAGGGAGAG
>MU669761.1:4902-65652 GCA_026770625.1 Nicotiana glauca | reverse complement strand
ATCGGGTCGTGATCGGACACCATGCCGCACACATGGTGGTAATGTGCTGATATTGAATTCTGGATAAGGGAAATGAAATATTGATTGAGAGTAATGCCTCCAATAAGGTGACCTAGCCGGTCGGGTCGTGACCGGATTCCGCTCAAGATGGCGATGGTAATGAGAACAGTGGTGAACATGTGACAGAAATGCCCTAATCTGTGTTTTGGAAATTGAATGAAAGATTATATGAATTGCATCTTTGATTTACCCATGTTATTTACTTGTACTTGTTTGATAGTTCTTTCTAGTAAAATGAAGTTTAGTTATACATACCAGTACAATTCAAATGTATTGACGTCCCTTTTGCCGGGGGCGCTACATTCGTGTTATGATTGTAGGTGATTCTATAGCAGGCACTCCAGTCCATCGGCAGTAGCACCTCCTCCACTTTTCGTCAGCTGTATTGGTGAGCCCCTTTCCCCTCGGGGCCCTGCGTGGCTTATGCCACTGTTCTTCCCGGAGTCTTATTTTTGTATTTGTGTAAGGTACAGCCGGAGCCTTGTTGCCGGTATTTCTGTATTATTCTTCAGTTATATTTAGAAGCTCCGTAGACAGGTTGTGGGTAGTGTCGGGTATTGGAAATTAAAATAGAAATATTGATGTTTGGCAATGATATATATAACTTGCAATACCCTTAAGGTGGCGAAATGAAGTTTCTAATGAAAATGAAATGGAAATCGTTAATTATATGTTGATAGAATTTGATTAATGGAGTCTATCCCTTATTTAATTATGAGTTGGGTTGGGTAGTATGAAACCTGTCAGGCTTGCTCAGTTGGGTTTACTCGGTTGAGCGCCGGTCGCGCTCCTCGGATTTTGGGGCGTGACAAATTCAAAGCAAAGAAACACATACACATGCGAAGAAAAATGAAACCGAAAGGTTTCCTTTTATAAAGTATATGAGGCTTCACTTACAAAGTTTTCTAAGAACGTTATACAAGGAATCAAAAAGAAAAAATCATAGCCTACGTTCCCCTCGGGTACTGTGGCCCACCGGCCTCTTCCTCATTATCTTTTGGCACCAGAAAAGAGGAACTTGGTGTCATATTCATCCGTCTTTGCCTGCTTTAGCTCTTCCGAGAGATCGAAGCCCCTAGCATGGCTCTCTTCGAGGGTTTCCCTCTGCGATTTACACCGAGCATACTCTTTGCTTCTACTCTCTCGGTAGAGAGCCCCTCTCAGCTCATCTCAAGCATCAGTAGCAGTTTTTAAATAGATGGCCACTTTCTTATCGGCCTTAGCTCGAATCTCTTCAGCTTCAACCCGGGCATCCACAACCTCAGACTTTATCTCCAAGAGCTCAAACTCGAGCCCTTCAATCATGTTCATTCGGACCGAGCTATTTTCACGAGCATTCCGGAGTTGCACCTCAAGGGCGGAAGCGTTGGCCAAAGCATCCTTCTTGGCCGCAACTTGGGCATCTGCCTAAGCCTTTAGCTCATCGCACTTACACTTGGCTTGAACAACTTCGCCCCAAAGGTGTTCAAGGTCCTCCGTCTTTCTCTGTAGCTGAAGTGTCAAAATATTAATCTCAGAGGGTAGAAGAAGAAATATACTCCCCCTCGAAACAAAAAGTTACATGTCCCTCGAGGTAGCTTTCGTAGCTCCGGATCCTACTCGCCTCGTACCGCAAGTATGCCAACTCCTCTACTCTTTTCTTAAAAAGAAGCCTGAGGGATTTCTCCCCATCCAAGGATTTTCGCAACCTGGATTCACGGCGAAGAAGCTCAGACTTAAGCTTGTCAAACGCCTATAAAAAGGGAACTCATTAAGAAAAAGAAAATGCAAAACTAAAAAACCAATACGATCGGCCAAAACTCAACACAGAGCAGAGCTGTAGAGCCTCCTCAAAAGTCAATCGCACATCTACCAGCCTGGTCTCATCGGCCCTGGAAAAACCACTCCCAAAAGGAATATGGTCGTTTGAAACCTCGCTTGATTTAGGCGGCCCCTGGCTTCGAACATCCCTCGAAGGGTAGAAGAAGACAGTAACAAAAAATATGTGCCCTCGAAGTACCTTTGATGGGAAAAGAAGACGACTGCAAAGGAAGAACCATTTTTCTAAGGCCGGAAGTCTCGGGTGCAGCAGGCTCAGCTGATACATCTTTTTTGAGCCTCCAGGCAGGACTTGTCTCGCTCTAAGCACCTTCGCCCCGCGAGGATTCCTTTCGTTTGTTATTATTCTTCGGTCCCAAAGCCGACGATCCTTCCCCCTCTTCGAGGGGGCACGGTCTCATAAAATACCCTAATGCCTACGATAATGGAGTCAGTACATACAAAAAGAAAGTACCTTTCAAAGAAAGCAAACCACACAGCATGTACTGTGGTGTTTTGCCTCCCATCTACTCTTCGACAAATCTCGCCACTTGCACTCATCGTAGGTCGAGTGTGCCGCTAGCTTCCAAGCCTGATCCGTCAGGTCAGGGACCTCGTATGTCATCCACGGAATTGCTACATAAAGGGAAAGGAAAGTGCATTTACGGAATCTACCTCCACTGTAAACAAAAATAATAAAAACACAAGTGTACCACTTACGTGTAAAATTCCAATCCTCAGGAAATGACAGAACTCCACTGGATAATATCGACAATTTGTACTCTGATGAACCGACTCATCCACCATCGATCCCCTTCATCGTCGACAACGAAGGGCCTGGTGGATCGATATTGCAAAGTTAACAGGACTCGGTGATGAAAGGGACGGTATAGGCTGATGAGATGGCTAAGGGTAACCTCATGCCCTACTTCCTCCGCAAAGAACCTCATCATCAATACTACCCTCCAGAACGACGGGTGAACCTGTGCCAGGGTAGCCCGATACCTCCAACAGAAGTCGAGCACAACCCTATCAAGGGGTCCAACATAAAGAGGTACGTGTATACATTCAAAAACCCCTCTGCATGATCCATGATGATCTCTTCCAGGGAAGGTATTTGTAGTACCACATTTTCCCCCCATCTGCAGTCTCTCCTCACTGTCTAGAGGTGCCCCTATCCTATTAAAGAATCGAACTTCGATGCATACTCCCAATGGCCTTGAACATTGGGAGGTTTTTCTGATGAAAGATCCCTCCTCGAGACAAAATATCTCGAGGTTGGCTCACCAGGCACCGATGGGGTACCACCGACCAAGCGGAACAAGAGACAAAAAATTTCTCTTCTTACTGAACTGATCCTGGCATAGAAGCCATAACTATGGTGAAACAAGAGAGGGGGAACGGGAACTTAAGCGAAGGCTTCAAATTTAAATGGTGAAGGACCTGGCGTGAGAAAGAAGAACTCTATAAAAAAGGATAGCTACTCAAATAGCAGAATCCTTAAAAACGGGGAAAACAAACTTATATATAGAGCAAGCGGCGATTGTCCACCTACCTTAAAGACCAATTAATGCTAACTAGGCCACTACCATTTCCAGGGAAATGTACTCGTAGGGTCACCTCGATCATTTCATGACCATGTCATACAATTGACGATATCGTCCACTTTTGAGGGATCAAAGACCCCCGTATCAACCTAGTCTCGAGATGGTACCCAATCTCGAAGATATTTGTTGCCACAACAATGGGCTCTAAGGAGGTACCCGCATTAACCTAGCCTCGAGAGATGTCCGATATCGAGGATCTTTCTAGGTTCGAGTCGGTTCCCGCGTGAGTATTAATAAAGCCTCTGGGTTATTTCCGCCTCCAGTGCTACTTAAACACTCCTTCAGTTACTTTGGCCCATGGGCCATCCGTGTTCGAGCATATCCTCATTCAGGGTCTATCTATGATGCCTTAGGACTATCTTCATTTTATGTTCAAAATAAGTTTTCAAGGCCGCACGAGTTCAAAAAAAATCTCACTCGGGGACTATACGAAAAGGCCAGAGGGCTGTCTTTATTTTTGGGTTACCAAGTAATTTCATCCCTCGAGGACTATCAACGAGGCCTAGAAGGGCTAAGTTGCATTTTAAAATCCGAGGCCCACTCTTACTTAATTTCAGAGTAGAAAGTCCCGACAACCTAAGTTTGTATCAGATCGACTCGGACTTAGTCCAAGGAACGGCAAAGGGTTTCAGGGAATATCATATTGATCGAGTAGGAACCAAAGAAATACCTACGCCCGAGTCCAGTATTTGGGTCGATCGATAAAGTCACATGCTCAGGTTCTTTGCAAACGAAGACCAAGGAAAATCCAGCACAAATCAAAAGAAAATTGAAGAAACATTTTTATTGATAAACGAGGATTACAAAAGCCCACGAAGGGTCCTTACACAGAAACAAAGAAGCAAACAACAAACAACTAAACGATCTAATCTACTCTCGGGGGCGCATCCTTGGGAGCAACATCTGCTAGCACAATTCCTGTGGGGGTCCCCTTTTCGGTCTCCGAAATGACGTCTTCGAGAATCTCTTCTGGGGCAGTCATAACTGAAAGATGGGCTATAACCTATCGAAGAGCAAAAGCTTTTAAAGCTAGGAAAGTTGTGGCTTGGTGAAAATTTTGGCTAGTATGGGTCTCGCCAGCGCTACTATTGTGAAGCCACTTCTTGAGATGTTGCATCGGTGTGGGATGCAACAGTTAGAAGATGACACCACCTCACTCCAGAGAAAGCAAAGGGAGTGAAGTGCCACAACAGGTGGAAGTTAAGAGAGATGAGCAGCAATTCACGGTCCACATATCCTCTGATGCGGGGATAATTTGGAGCCCCTTCCCATTATTTCGAGCCAACAACAACAACAACAACAAATAGTTATGATCCCACTCAGTGGGGAAAGGCTCTAAAAGATAGCCATGGCATAACTGGAAAAACCATCGCCATGTGACCTTACAATCACAGGCTTGAACCATGGAAAATAAAGTTTGGATGAGGAAGAAAAGAAGAAAAGGGTTAAAGGTTGTTGAAGAATGACTGGATGAAGTTTTGGCTCAAGAAACCTCCCATTTATAGAAAGGCAGCAGCACGACAGGCGGCGCAATCAATGCCTTTGGGAAACATATCGGCAGGCGCAATCAATGCATTTTTAGGAAAACGGATTGGCGATGATATCACCATTTATGGGAAAATAAACTGTGAATGTATTAAAACACTCCTGAAAAGGTTAAACAACGGGATGTTTCAGTCATCACAAAAGCTTACATAATACACGTGATGTTATCACGAGAGGATCAAGGAAATCGGTGTCAAGGCTGTTTCTTATCATTTTCATTCTAAGAAACGCGGGGACTATTTGTATACGGCTAAAATCGGGGAGTTCGATTTTATGGTTATTGTGGCACTTTGCGAGACCATCTCTAGAAGACTCGAGGCTCTGCTCTAGGTTCGACCTATGAAGGCTCTCGATGGTCGACCTTGAGGCAGTGTAGATCGACAACACTCGTAGTCATAAAAAAGCGGGGGATTCCCAAGGCATTTGATTGAAGCTGACCAAGTCTATTCGGCTAGTACAAGCATGTACTGTGGCATTAAATGGTTGTACCATCCACATATATTTATAATAAATATATTTGTACTATGTTGGTATTCTCCCTCTTATATAAAGGGAACCCCTGCCATTTTATAAAGGGCCAGAACACAACATTGAATACAAGAACAAGAACATTCTCTACTCTCTAACTTAAACACATTCTCCCTAGATTCTACTATTTATAGTTATTGCTTGCATTCATTATATTTCTTCATTTATCACTTGTTATTGATCATAAAGAGCCACCATCAAAACTCGTAGAACTGTTAGCCCTTCATCGACTGCCCTTAGCTAAGCATCCGGCTCGACCTTGAGGCCCCGCATAGGCTAGCTCGAGGCCCCGATTTCCAGTCGCTTGGTTTGCTTGCTACACTCTCTTTAAGCTCTTATCTTATTTTCTAATCTCTCACTTAGAATCTACTGCCTAACAACTAGCATAAAAATAAATCACATATGTTTAGAACCACAAAATCAAATCTAATTGTAATTACCATTTTCAAGGTAAACACCTTCAATTGAAGAGCCACCTACCTTGGAGTTGAAACCGTTGTCACCCCACCTTCGGTATGAATTTCTTGGCCCTTGTTCTACTTTGCCGATTATTCTTTCCTCTTGTTTGACTAACATGCAGGTAGATTCCACATTGGAGGTCTTACAAAGGAGGAAGAAAGCTATTGGATGGACTTTGGCAGACACTCAAGGTATAAGCCTCGCATTCTGCATGCATAAGATCAAGCTGGCAAATGGTGCTAAACCATCTATTGAACATTAAAGAAGAATCGATAAAGCTATACAATAGGTGGTAAAAAGGGATATTATCAAATGTTTAGATGTCGGGATTATCTACCCCATTTCAGATAGTTCATGGACTTCTCCGGTTCAATGTGTCCAAATAAGGGGGCATGGCGATTGTTACTAATGATAAGAATGAGTTGATTCCTACAAGAACGGCCACCGACTAGAGAGTTTGTATAAATTATCGTAAGCTCAACAAAGTCACAAGGAAGGACCATTTTCCTCTCCCTTTCATGATCAAATGCTTGATAGGTTGGACGGTCATGATTTATATTGCTTTATTGATGGTTATTTGGGATACAACCAAATTCTTATTGCATCAGAAGACTAAGATAAAACCACATTTACGTGTCCATATGGTAATTTTGCCTTCAAATGGATGCCTTTTGGATTGTGCAGTGCACCGGCTACTATTAAATGATGTATGATGGCTATCTTTATAGACATGGTGGAAGACTGCCTTGAAGTCTTCATGGATGACTTTTCGGTGGTTGGGGATTAATTTGACCATTGTCTTGCTAATTTGGACAAGGTGTTGGGCTAGATGTGAGGAAATAAATTTGGTGCTCAATTGGGAGAAATGTCATTTCATGATTGAGGAAGGCATTGTCATTGGCCATAAAATTTCAAAGAATGGTATTGAAGTGGATATGGCAAAGATTGAAGTTATTTCTAAGCTTCCACCCCCTACCTCGGTAAAGGGTGTGAGGAGTTTCTTGGGTAATGCAGGATTCTACCAGAGATTTATCAAAGACTTTTCTAAAGTGATGAACCCTCCGAGCAAACTCCTCGAAAAAGATGCCAAGTTCCATTTCAATGATGACTGTATGAGAGCTTTGAACAATTGAAGCTTAAGTTGACAACTATTCCTATCATTACATCTCCAGATTGGAGTTTTCCTTTTGAGTTCATGTGATGCAAGTGATGTAGCTGTTGGGGCTGTTTTGGGGCAACGTATTAACAAAGTTTTCTTATCTTCTATGCTAGTAATACCATAAATAGTTCCCAAGTTTAATATAATGTTACGGAGAAGGAGATCCTTTCCATTTTGTTATATATTGAGAAGTTTTGCCCATACTTGATGGGTGCCAATGTTATTGTTCATATGGATCATGCGGCACTTTTCTATCTTATGAGAAAAAAAGAATCTAAAACTCGTTTAATGAGATGGGTGCTTTTGTTACAAGAGTTTGATATTGAAATCCAAGACATGAATGGAAGTGAAAATCAAGTAGCGATCCACTTGTCTCGTTTGGAGGAGGAGAAGGGGCCACGTGATGCCTTTGAGATCAATGACTCTTTTCCCGATGAGCAACTCTTGGCACTTTCAATGAAAGAGGTACCATGGTTTGCGAATTTGGAAAATTTCCTTGTGAGTGGTATCATTTTGGAAGAGTTCACTTCAAACCAAAGGAATAAGATCAAAAGGGATTGTAAAAACAACTAATGGGATAAACCATACCTTTTTCGGATTTGCACGGATGGGGTGATTAGAAGATGTGTGCTGAATAAGAATCAAAGTGATATTCTTGGGGCTTGTCATTCTTCGCCCTATGGTGGTCATCATGGTAGATCAAGAACGGTGTCTTAAGTCCTAAATTGTGGTTTATATTGGCCCACTCTCTATAGAGATGCAAATGAGTTGGTGAGAAGATGTGATGAATATCAGTGGGCAGGTAGAATTTCAAAGAAACATGAGATGCCCTTACATCCATCTTGGAGATTGATATTTTTTATGTTTAGGTCATTGAATTCATGGTCCCTTTTGATATTTCTTGTGGTAACACCTATATTTTGGTTGCAGTGGATTATATGTCTAAATGGGTTGAAGTTGTTTCTTTACCCAACAATGAGGCTAGATGTGTGATAGATTTCTTGAAGAGTAATATTTTCACAAGGTTTGGGACTCCGTGGGAAATCATAAGTGATAGAGGGTTTCACTTTTGCAACAAGGCTTTTGACACTTTGCTCAGCAAGTATGGTGTCACTCACAAAGTTACAACTCCCTATCATCCATAAGTAAGTGGTCAAATAAAAGTTTCCAACAGAGAGCTAAAGAGTATTTTGTATAAGATGGTAAATGCAAAATGGTTAGATTGGTCTAAGAAGCTTGATGATGCTCTATGGGAATATAGAATGACTTACAAAACACCTATCAGAATGTCTCCATATCGGTTGGTGTTCGAAAAAGCATGTCATCTTCCGGTGGAATTAGAGCACAAGGAAATGTGGGCCTTGAAGAAATTAAATCTTGATTGGAATGTAGCCGCTAACTATAGAACAAGGCAATGTGGGCCTTGAAGAAATTGGATCACAAGGCAATGTGGGCCTTGAAGAAATTAAATCTTGATTGGAATGTAGCCGCTAACTTGTGGGTTTCTCATTTGAATGAATTGGATGAATTTCGATATCATGCATATGAGAATTCATCCTTGTACAAATAAACGATGAAGTACCTTCATGACAAGTATATTTGGAACAAGGAGTTCAAGGCTGGTGATCTAGTATTGTTGTTCAATGCAAGGTTGAGAATGTTTCCCAGGAAGCTTAAATCAAAGTGGAGTGGTCTGTTTGAAATTATTGGTGTGACACCCTTTGGTGCTTTGGACTTGAAGAACAAGAACAATGAAATATTTCGAGTCAATGGTCACCGAGTGAAGCATTATTTGGAAAAAGATGGTGAAAGCCATATGGTAATGATTCTTTACTTGAATTGAGGTTACTATGACATTGTGTCATGCGACGACGTTAAATAAGGTGCTACTTGTAAGGCAACCCAGGTTCTTTTCCCTTTTTCTCTTTTAGTTTAGATATTGTTTTTAACTAGATTTGAGGTGTACTGCAGTGATCGGTGTTAGGTATTAAGAGATGGCTGAAGATGTGTCTTGCATGGGAAAGTACGGACCACACTTTTATATGTGTGGCAACAGAAGAGGAAACGTGGGCAGCAAAAATTAGATTGTCGTCGCAAATTTTGACTGTGAACTACATTTGCAAAAGGTAGCTCAGGTGCTAAAATGAGGGTCCTTTGATTTCTCACAACAGTGAGGAGCCAACTTTGTGGCCTACCAGATAATTTTGCAGCCGCAGGAGAGCACTTTCAGAGAGGTCACTGAAAATAGGTTGACAGAAGTGCAGCCGCACTTGAAAGAGCGCGGACTTCACAACTACATGCTCTCCACCACCCACGTAACAGAGTGTGAACCATATTTGGAATTTTCCGGCCGCACTCACACTCTCTTTAACCCGACCTATGCACAAGTATAAATAGAACAAAAGGTCTTCATTTTACACTTTTCGCTATTTTCACCCTCTGACTGAGATTATACTGAAGAAAATTTGCTTGCGCATTTGTACACACACAACCACCCATACTCCAATCTTTCTAATCACACTAGCACAATCTCGTATGAATCACTTCAATCTTGTTATTTTTTTTTAGAATATATTTTTGCTTTTTAAATTCTTTTAGGCCATCTATGATTACATCCCTTATTTGTGTCCATGTGGAGTAATTTAAGAATTGGTATTTGTGAAATCATGCTTATATTGGGTTGGATTTTTTACTATCACGCCTTTATCTTGTTACCTAGTAGGATTGAACACATAATTGCATAACCTAGGTAAAAACTAACCTGAGTCCTTTACTATTTTTTTTATTGTGCGAACCGCATTTGAAATTTTGCAATCCGTAATTGCTAGTTTTGTAAGCTTGATTATTAAACAAAGTTCTACCGCTGCAATTTAATTGTGCGGACTGCACTTGAATTTTGCAATCGCAAAGACAGGTCTACACTGTCCATCAGAGAACTTCTTTAGGACCTGAGTACTTCTACTCAAGTGCGGACCGCAATTTAATGGTGCGGACGGCAATTGGATTTCTGCGACCGCAAATGTGTGTATGCATTGTCCTATAGAGACTTCTCTCTGAAGGTTTGAGGCATTAGTGTAGGAGTGTGGTTGCTCTTAGATTTTTGCATACCGCACTTCCACCCTATCTTCTGCATGATTAAGCAATGAACGCCTCTCTGCTCTTATGCTTTCTTCTACTGCTAATATGATTGCTGACTGCTTTGTACCTCAACTCAATAACTGAAAACTCTCCTTGTGCATAAACAGATAATGGTATGATCAAGAGGAAAGGGGGAGACATCCAAAGTAAGGGGTAGTCAAGGAAAGTGAAGAGGTAGAGGTGCCACGCACCCTAGTGCCTAAAAAGCAATCACCAAGAAACAAATAGCTGGTCGGGGGAGAGGTCAGAGTATCTCAGATTCTGATTCTTATGCCCCATCTAGGGAAGTCTCTGAAGGAAACTCATTGTCTGAGTCTGAATAGCACAATGAGGAGCAGTCTCAATCACAGGGGCACTCTAAGCCCCAAGTTGAACCTTCCATATCTCGGGGGTACCTTTTAGGGCACAGCTAGCTCTAGTGATGGGTCAAATACCGCTGCACAAGACTCTGATTCTAATGATGCCCATGATGATGGAAAAGGGGGAAAGGTTGAAAGGGATGGCATAATAAGGACAAAGAAGAAGGTGGTCTAGGAAGATTGTTTCTTGAGCTTCACTGCCTATATGGATTTCAGAAGGTGGTGGAAAGAAAAGTCCCTCACTCATGAAAGGCAATTCCTTACCAAGGACCTAGACAGGTACAATCTGACAGCCCTTGTCAGTTTACAAACAGAAAAGGCTGGATGCAATTCACCGAGGAGTTGGTTGATGACAAGGAACACCTTGTTCGGGAGTTCTATGCCAACACGACACAAGTTGTAAAAAAGACAAAGGTTACCAAAGTGTGCAACCGTAAGGTGAAATTTGATCAACAAACTTTGAATGCTTACTTGGGACTTGAGGATGTGGAGCCAAAGGAGTATCTGCCCAAATTAGATGAGAAGGAAGAGGTCCGGCCATGGCTCGTAGAGATTCTTCCACTTGTCTAACTCCTCCTTATATAGGTGCCAGAGTTCTAATATTCCGCAAGACTTTGAGCTTCGAGGCAAAGGGGTGGCAGACTTTTGTTTGTATGAGACTTAACCCAAGCTAGAATGAAACACTCACGTTTAGAGAGAGAAATGTTTGTGGCTTCTGTCATTGCTGGGTTCCTAATCAATTTGGGTGTCTTAGTGTCGGCCAATATCACTGTGGTAGCACAGTAAGGTAACACTTTCTACCCCTACCCTAGCACCATCACTAAGTACTTGACAAATGCCAAAGTGGAGTCCAGACCATTTGATACGAAAATTAAGCCAACCGACCCCTTTGTTCAGAATAAGTTGCAAGACCCCAGGAACCCAAGAAGAGCAGCCAGCCTTCTATTACTACTAGCCAATATGATGAGCCTACAGTAGAAGCTCCCGGTCCCTACCATTGCCAGATTCTGAGCCACCATAATCCTTTGTTCCATTGCCTACGCCAGCTCTATGGCTGGTGTCTTTGCCTACTAGCCCACTATCTACCTTATAGGTTTCTTAGACACTGGTGAGTCTTAACAGCTGGATGCAGACAGCTACATCAAAGTTGTCCGATCTATCTAGTACAGTTGTGGGGCAGCTATCTACATAACCAGACTCTTCTGACATTGATATGAAGCTCACCAAGGTTTTGGACAACTAGAAGGTGATTATGGAGACACATGTTCAGCATGGTGCAGTGATTGAAAGGTTGACTAGGAAAGTGAAGAAGAAGAGGAACACCCAAGCCAATAAGAACTCAATTAAGTTGTTGTGGTCTGAAGTAAGTAGGATAGATGAAGCAGGCAACTTGCCCTTTGACATGCTAATTGACCCCGCCCCACCTCACCCAGCTCAGACTTCGCAGGATGCCCTTACTACTCAAGCTGAGGAGCCCTGACTTACATCTAGTATTGCTGTTGTAGTGCGTGACATGCTCACATCTCAGGTAGCTCCCCCGGTCGATGATGATATCATCCAGCTAGTTGAACCGACTCGGACTAACCCTACTGGTGATACCATGATGACTAAGGACGCTTAAGGAGTTTCTTCGCCCCTCTGTGCTCTTTGATTTTGTTTTGATGAGAATTAGGGACAATGCTTACTTTTATTTGGAGGGTGGAGAATTTTATTGATTGATACATTTGATGACAGTAGATGTAATAATTGGATGACTTATTTTGTTTATTTTAGTAGTTTGATACATGTAGTAGTAATCTACAATTTTGTTTGTTTTGGTAGTGTATATATTATGCTTTTCTTACTTGTTGTTGATAATAAGCCTTTGATTTTCTTAATTCCACGGTTCTTTTCAAAAGAGGTTTCTTGTGTGAATAGGGTGAATTTTCCCGAGGATGGATAGTATGATAACTTTCTTAAGGGAAATAGTTTGTTGCATGTTTAGGTAATAGTAGTAGTAAGTAGTAATTAATAAAATCCCAAACCAAGTTCTTCTATGAAAATGAGTTATTTATGCTTAATTGCATGCTTATGTTTTGAGACAAGGTTGTTGTGAGTCATTTTTTAAAGAAGTAACTCTAGTAAGTGATTTTGAGGCTCTTGAGTTGTCTTTTGATAATCCTTAGGTAGTTGTTTAGACCATAGATATCATGGACTCGATTGTGGTTATTGTGGGTATTAGACATTTGTCGCTGCATGCACATCTACAATCAATCCGCACATCATGTCCCTATGTGCCATAACAACGCAACAATGCAGAATAACAAATTATCATCAAGAGGCACATTCTCATAACTCATCAATAAAGTGCACAAGGACATGATAACAACTAAAGTGTGGATAAAGCTCAATCATGGTTAAATCAAGTATACCAACCAAGTCCAAGTAGTCGTTCAAAGAATCACATATGTATCACAGAGTATACACGTCCCAGTCAAGGCACATTACGAGATCGAATGCGGATGTGTATTGATAGCCTACGCGTATCTATCCCCAAAGTAACATATGAAACCACGAATTGAATGCCAAAACTCATCAAAACCATAATAAAACTTATTCTAAAATCACAACCAAGCATCTGATTCCTACCAAACCAACTCGGATTGACACCAAACCATGCACACAAATTCTAAATGACAAAACGGACATATTCCAAGTCCTAGAACCAGAATTCGAACCCGATAGCCACAAATTCAACTCTCGGTCAAACCTAAAAATTTTCTAAACCTTCAAATTGCATATTTTAGCCAAAAAGAGTTAAATCAACCTAGGAACCTCCAAATCGAAATGGGGACATACACGTAAGTCCAAATCACAATACGAGTCTATAATCATCATAACTCACATCCGAGGTCAAATACATAGAAGACAAACCTTGATGAACTCTACAACTTAAAACTTCCAAATTGAGAATTCCCCTTCCAAATCAAATCCTGAACCTCTCGAAAATCGAGACCAACCATACATGCAAGTCTTGATACATCATATGGAGCTACTCAAGACCTCAAACCACCGAATGGGAGTGCCAATTCTCAAAACAATCAGTCGGGTCATTACTTAAACATAAGAGTCATTTCAAAGCTATCAATTCACTATGTAAACTCACGATACATATACCCACAGGTGAATCCATAAAAGCCCATCAACACAATCTTGACTGGAGGTTCTTTCTTCAGCCTTAACCGATAAGCCTTAGGACCAAATTTCAACATCCAAGACTTCTTCTAAGATCTGATTCTCGCATATAAAAACTATATCGGCCTCAACCAGCTACACTCATAAATATATTCACAAGATATTAACACACAACATAACCCATCGCTTATATGCCCGTAGCAATATCTCTTACCACAATAGCTGCCTATTACCAAACCCGGTACCGGTAACCTACCTTGAATCAAATAAAACCTTGTTCCAAACCTTCACAACACTGCTAATGATATAAAAAGTATGTAGAAATTCATCACCACCTACCCAATCGATAAGTCGCAGAGATCTCTCGCCCGACAAGAACATCTACCAAAATCTAAGTTGATAACGACATTCTTACAATAACATACTTTATCCAAGCCGATTGCTCTAATTCCATGCCCAATGAACTCATCTCAGCCGGTACAAGTTTCTCGACCAACATGCCACACCCAATGCCACCTAGAGCCACATATAACTCAATCCACACCCAACAAGCAACAACTCGAATAAAACAGATGATAGAAAGAGAGTCGAAAGATAGAACTATCTGACAAGACCACCAAGTACTACCCCAAGATGACCATACTATGAATCCATTCCACAAGGGAGAATCAAATCGCAAAATAACCATAAAGAATCTCATCCTAACATAACCTCGTTGTGGCACGTAGCCCGGTCCAAACATGTGAATCCACATGGAATACGCGTCGAGCTACAATGCTCACAATCAAAAACCACATGAGTAATATCAACAAACACACTAAATGCATGACCCTAACCATAGAGAAATGGATAGCACATTATACCATACGGGAACACCATAACCAAGGCACATTAATCAATTCAACATCCCAAGAACCATCTCGCTCGAGTCTCGCCACAAGGCCTAAACTGAATCACATCAGGCATGTGAATAGTCAAGTAGTCTCACAACTCCTCATAGCATAAGAGAGCATCACATGAAATATACCGAAACATGAATAACTCTAGTCGCTGACACACTCCTAACCATAGTTGTGTTGAGTAAGCAAAACTCGATCCGATGTAGAATGCACATCATCAATAGGCCTATTAATGGGCCCCAAATCAATTCTTATCATCCCAAACAGGTAAATAACCTTCCAAAAGTCCATAGTAACATATCCATAACATACACCATCAACGGTCTAACTCTGAACATATCTTCACAGTACATAACCAAAGAATAGTCTACCATCTGAGAATATCTAATCTTTAAACCTCAAGAATATAGGAATCCTCATATCTAATCCCAACTTCGCCACTCAAATGACTGACACATCACTCATACATAATCATCTCACAAAAAATACTCACATAAATCTTCTTCAATATGTAGCAAAACCTGAGTCTCATCCAGTTACCGTAATACGAGTAAAGCATCCGCTGTCAAAGCATAATGTGTCTCCTAACACGCACACCCCTCAAGCGATACCAAGTATTACTAACATCCTCTAAGCATCTGAAATCTCCCATACTATCTAGTACTCATGACCCTCCTTTCAAAAGTCGACTCGCAACCTTGCCCTTGAAATCTCACTCCCACATGATGCACCACTTCTATCATGCTATCATCTGAAAACCACGAGGATCCCATTCTAAGCTCTGAATCACAAGTAGGATAAACATCCCATCAACCGAAGAGCTTCCTCTAACTCAATCACGTAGAACAAAATCATAACAACAACAACAACCCAGTATATTCCCACAAGTGGGGTCTAGGGATGATAGTGTGTACGCAGACCTTACCCCTACCCTAGGGTAGAGAGGTTGTTTCTAATATACTCTCAGCATCCTTTCCTCCAAGAACTCGCCACCTTGCTTTTGAGGTGACTCGAACTCACAACATCTTGGTTGGAAGTGGATGATGCTTACCATCGTAGCAACCCACCTTGTCAAAATCATAACATGTAACGAATTTTCCCATGCTTGTGGAGCATACCAACCGCAAGTCGTGGCTAAACCATTGTAATTGTTTTGGAACCCATCTGCACATAGTGAAATCATTAGAACCATATCCCTCTAAATCAACCCAAGTCACTTAGACTGTTATAACCAAGAGTACCTCGTCTTGAAAATTCTTGCATTGAAAACTCTTCAAGGAATCTGAAGATGTTTATTTCGCTTTCCTAATACCAAAAGGTAGAATCACTAATGACATAGAGTATCGCAAGTCTCGGCACCATCCAAAGTAAGCCCAAGTCCTAGCCATACTCAAATTTGAACGTCCAAAAATACCACATATGAGCCCTGAGCCCGTTGAAACCTTCTCAAAAGTCATTCATCTTGCTCTAAATCATCCTTGATGAAACCTTCCTCAAATCATAACCAATCCGCAAGCACATCCTAGTCCAAGAACTAATATAACGCATTATGTAATCTGATCATCAGTGGCAGACTCCCCCACTTGGCTCGAAGCCATATAACACATCGTCTATAACCCATAACACCCTTCTTTCATACCTGCCCCAATCTCGTACCGTTAATCAGTTGAATACTTCATAAACTTATGTGACTCCAGCCATAAAACACTCCAAAGACTCTTCCAAGCGCATACTCATCCTGATGATAGTCAAGCCAACTTCCTCAAGTGCTCTGAGATAATAATATATGTATTCCATTGAATAGAAACCTGATACGAAACACACAACCTCAAATCCCACCAGCTAGCTTCAAATCGACATCCTTATGACCCTACCATGATCACAATAACTAGGCAGCCAATTAATCCTCCCAAGACCATACTCATTAACTAGATACAAGAATCTGTTGCATCCCACAAAGGAACAACTAAAAGATCTACCATCGCATCCGTTTCCAAGACTAGAAAACATGTTACAACGATAATCAAGCATTCATAGCCCTTTGTAGTCCATCTACAACATTATAAGTTGTTGGTGTATAGCAGATACCGAGTGTGCAACATCACATATGAGTGAATGGAAGAAAATCAAAGGTACAGGCTTCAAGCTGAAATAAGGTCGCACGATAAGGAGAGAACGATAGGAAGTTTCCTAGATACCTTGTATACTATCGAAGATAGGTATGGACATCATCATGACGATCCATAAGACTTTACTACACATTTTCTCATGACTCGTAGAACCTATGAACCCAGAGCTCTGATACCAACTTGTCACGACCCAAAATCTCGTTGATGTCGTGATGGCACCTAGCACAACCCGCTAGGTAAGATAAAATATCTTTTCCTTTATTCCCCGCCTCCAAACATTCAATATCTAGCCAAATGATACTCAACAAGTTTAAATAAAGCTATAGAAATCAACTCCAAATAATAAAGATTCAATCTTTAATAAAATCTCAAAAGTCAGTAAAAGGTCAACCCAGGTCCACATGGTCAAAACTCAAAATAAAATTTGAATTTTAGGATTTCATTGACCCATAATCTCACCAGTCCAAATATTTGATTAGTTTTCAAAATCAAATCCAAATCGATGTTCAAAACCCCAAAATACACTTTCTTAACTTTCAAGTCAAAAACTCTTTTTTTTCTTTTAGATTCCTTGATTTGGAGTAAGAAACTCAAGTTATAATCATAGATCTAGGTTATAATCACTTTCTCCAAGGATGCGGATAAACTCTCCTTCAAAAATCTCCAAAAATCGTGTTAAGTAAATGTTAGGTCCGAAATGAGTTTATATATTAAATGCTAATTTTTAAGCAAAACTTCCCACGCATTGGCGCTGGCCTGGATGCATCTTATCCCAACCCGTTTGCCCTTCTGCTACCACCTCTAATTTTAATTTTTTTTTGTAGTTTTTCATTCCAAAACTATCCCCGAACATCACGAAGCTCACCTGAACTTTTCATGACCCTGTCCAATCATTCCTACTAATCCATATCTCTTATACTAACTTATTCGATGGCTCAAAAAAATACAAAAATATCATAACTAAAAAACAAGATCCAAACCAAAATATGAACTTTCTTAAGTTCTTCATATTCAAATTTTAAGAAGATACATCTTAATTAGGCTTGAGCACTTCGGGTGCCAAACTGAACATACACAAAAGTCTAAAATTATCATAAGAACCTAGCGAAGCCATCAAATTACCAATATGAGCTCGTTAACCCAAAATATTAATTGTGATCAACTCTGTTAACTTAAAGCCTTTAGTTAGAAACTAAGTATTTCAAATTACTCCTAAACCTCTCGGGACCCAAAACTATACTGCAAGTCATAAAACATCAAATGAATCTACAGGAAGTCTCAAATAGGGAAATAGGATCCTAGAACTCAAAACGGCCGACTGAATCGTTACAATGGCTGTGAAGGTGGTGTTTGTGGATAAAAATGATGGAGATGATAGGCTGGCTACCCATGGTAGGGTGGTGGTGGTGGCAGAAGAGTGGTCGCAACAATGGCTTGATTAGGGATGAAGAAAGTGGGGCCCACATGAAAAAATAAGATTAAAAAATATAATTTTAAGCCTTTATGCGCCCAAAGTTTTATGAAAATCAAACATTTTGCCAAGTCAGCATGATCACCTGATAATTTAGACATCATTCATACTGACAGTTGGGACGAACCTTAAGTGTTCAGTCAGATCTTTATAACAACATCCTCATATAACAACCTTTCACTATAAAAGTCAAATTTTTGTCGAAACCAATTTTTTATGTTATATTTTACATATCTATAACAACTTTTTACCTATAAAAGTAACATCCATCTTTATAGCAGTACGCTCTTTTGTACAATTACCCTCTATTAATATCCATATAGAATCTCTAATAAAATCACTAATAATAATTTTAAAGATTTTGACCTCAACCTACGGATAATTGGACTGAAATAGAAGATTCAAGTGTTAACATCTTAGATTGCTTTTAAGGAAAAGCTATTAGTCATCCTTTTATTGAAAGTTTATATACAAATCTTCACTAATTCAAGCGATATATCGCTTGTAAGAGACTGGAATCTACGAAACAAGCTACAATTACGTAGTTTTTCCATCATTCTTGAAATAATTTAATCTTCTAGTAGCTTTAAAATGTATGATTTAGAGTTTAAATCTTTATACATTTAGTTACGAATTTATTAATAATGTATTAGCTTTCTAAATATTTGATTAGTAAAATTTTACATATCTTTTGAGTATTTAAATTTGAATAATTTTCTTAATATGTTACATAAAAACAATTAATTTTTGGATAATTTTTATTTATAATAGCTAAAATATATTTAAACTTCAAATTTCATTATATGTGTATAATAATCAATCACTATAAAGGTAAAAAAAAAAATATCGAAACAAACGATATTGTTATAGATAAATTTCACTGTATTTGTATATTTTGCCAAAAAATTATATTAGTACGAAAAGCATCATTCAAAGCTAAATCGTTTTTTTTTTCACTAATTGAATATGGTTTATTGAAAGTTGTGAACGTTGTATAAAATATTTTCAACAATAAGCTAGCGTTTGGCCATAGATCCCAAATTTATTTTGAAAAATCTGATTTGGGTGAAGTTTGGTTTGAAGATGAAAATGTGTTTGGACATACGTTTTCAAAATATATTTTCCAACTTTATTTTGAAAAAATATGTATATAATTCCCAAGTTTTGGGATTTTGGCCCAAATTCAGCTCAATAGCTGATTTTGGAATTTGAAATTTTTGATTTGGGATCTGGCCAAAATATGAGCAAAATTTATGGCCAAACATGAGTTTTGAAAATAAATCTCAAATTTATTTTGACAAAACTTATGATCAAATGGGACCTAGACAACATATTAACAGTAGTATCAAACATTTTGTAACGTTTCAAAATAAAAAATCTTATATAGAAAATTTATTACTCGTGTAACTATTTTTAGGCGAGTACCTACCGTCACTTACAAGTAACAAGCAAGTGTACAAGAAGTAGAAAAAGTGAAACTGAAACGGTAACTTCCTCGTCGGGCACACCGAGGAAGCAAGTAATAAATATATATATATACAAAAATACGGACCCTAAACCCCTTTTATGTCTAATTATTTTCAAACCCTCCCGCGAAGCTAAATTTCCCCTTTTTCTCTCTCTCTTTGATTCGAATAAGAGAAATTGGGGGTTTACAGTAATTGGGGTTTTCGTATATTTAGTTCTGTAAACTCATCCCTCGACTCCATTCTTCTTTTGATTTGCATTCATTATCATTAGATTTGACTTTGATTTTCAATTCAATTCTAATTGATGGAGGATATGAATCAGCAGAACGTCGATCGATTCACGTCTGTTTCATCTTCAGGTTCGTTAAAATTTCTTTTTTGCGTTTTTTACTTACATAGGTTATTACGTATCACGAGTGGATCTAGGATTTAAAAGCAGTGAGTGTATACGGATATGTTTTTGTTTAAATTTTGTATATACATATATATAGCTCTAGCACGAGGTGGCAGGTACCCGCCTGTGGTCGGCATCTCTTCCTGTATTGGCTGAATTCCATATATTCCAACCTTTTTGTATGACGGTGGTGTCTGTGCTAGTTTGCTAGCACCTCAGCTGTTCTACCATACCTGCCACCTCTCACCAGCTCAGGTATTAACTCTGCCACCAAGGTTTAGGCAGATGTGAATAAATTAGCTACGTAGTTTTTGGGATTTGAACCTAAGACCTTGTGCGTAATGTTATGTTGTTAGAGATTTATTTGGTGTTTAATGATAAAAATAAGACTAGCCATATACACAAAGTCGGTTAGTGCCAGTGTAGAGGAAGAATGGGCATGGGATGTAGGCGTTAAGATCTGATTTCGGCAAAGCTAAGTAGCTTTGGTCCATACTTTGTTTCTCTATTAAGAGATCCACTAAATATGTAAAAGAAATAATGAGTTTGGCAGAACCTAGTAGTTTGGCCGAACCCTGTATATGTGTTAAGAAATTTACTAAAAATATACAAAAGTTATGGTTTAATAGAACTCAGTAGCTCTGGTTCAAATCCTGTATATGTCTTAAGAAATTGACGAATATGTACAAAAGTTAAGTTCAGCATACTAGCACTTGAGGTTGCTATCCTAGAATCAAAAGCCCATAAAGTTCAAATCCTGATATGCATCTGAGAGGGAGCATATGTTGGGCAGCCTTCCCTTTGCATTTGTGCGGAGATGCTTTATCCACAACTTTTTAGTGGGTTATATAGAGTATGTTTTTGTGACTGTATTAATAGGAAATTTTCTTTTGCTCTGGGTAATGTTGCAGTTGATAGTTCTCTTTCTTAGATATTTGTTGTGTTGCTGTTACTCTTTCAGGGTTTCACAAAAGGGGATTTATGCATTCTTTTCGGTTGTATCTTTTATTTAGCCGGCTATAAGCTGCTTTGAAGCAGTTTCTGTACAGTACAATCATCTGTTGAAGGTGATTTCTGATCTTTTAGGAAGTGTTATTAGTTAAAGATCTTAACGTAAAAATTTAGTATGATAAGATATGGAACAAGGTTACGATTGCCTCCCCTCACTAATATCTCATCCCAGAATTGAGAAAGTAGTAAGAACCTTAACTGGTGAATCCTTCCTATACTGGGTCTGCTTTCTATCCTTTTTTGGGTCAATTGAATGCCTACTTCATGCAAAGTGCATTCTGCATGTTTGTTATGTACAGGTAAAAGAATAAGTGTACTTATTGGGAGTCTTCCAACATCTGAACAAGTAAAACTGCAGTTCTTTTAACGAATTTCTTTTAAAATAACACATAGATAATAATGTGTGAGAAGGTAATTTGAGATGGTTTGCATTCTTTACTAAGAGATAACATGCACAACGTGCGGTATACTTGGTTACTCAGACTTGGGTGTCCAATACTTCAGTTCCTTCATGATCTAAATTTTAAGATTCGGGGGGTACGGAACCAGGTACGATGCGGGTGCGAGAATTTGGCTAAAAGTAATTCGAATATATTTGTTTAATAAGCAAAGTAATTCAAATATCTAAAATAGAGTTATAAAAATATGTCTTATGAGATATTATTGGAAAACTTACAAGGTATTCCGAGAAGGAAACAACATTGATCAAGAGGAGAATTCGAGAAGGAGTTAAAAGGAAAAGGATAGGCATAGAAATTTCTATATACAAACTATTCCATTTTCTTCAATTTCACCCTAGAGAACAGTTATTTTGTCCTAAAAATTAAATTTAGTAGTGGAATTTAATTGACTTAAATAGAGCGGGAATGGATGAGGATTCATATAGCAGATTGAAATTTAGGTGTAGTTGATTGATGGGCTGATATGACTACTGCAATCTGTAGGTTAGTGATTAATTGCCACTTACACACAGTTCAATGATTGTTTGGGCATATTGCTCTAGCTCTTCTGCCTGAACTAAAGTTCGAAGTAAAAATATAATTCAATGGGAGAATAGATACTTGATTATAAGATATTTTGCTATGTTGGGTTCTAGTTACTTGCCTCTATTCCACAGTATTGCTGATGTGAACAAAGTATTCCGATGGATCTTTACCATCTTGCAAATTTTGTAATATTTACAATTGAATTGATGACTTTAGTCATATAGGCATGCTTAATTACATCCTTACGTGATAGATATAATTCTTCCTGAGTCTTGTCATTGAGAATCTGCAAATTGTTCAAAGCCGTCTCAAAAAGGAACTAGAAGCTTCTGAACAAATTGATGTCCTTTTGAGCATTCATTTGTGCCAGGGTCTTCACAAAATTAGCTAAGTCCTACTCATTTTCCCCGCTGAATTTTGGAAAAATTGATATTTCGAATTGGTGTAACTACTAAAGTTGACATTGCAAAAGTAAGTTCGTACTTCTATAGTTCTATTATAAATCCTTGTTTCACAAATTGAACAAGTAGTGTTTATTCTCATTGAAATGTAGATGGGGACTTATTTTTTCGCTTACACAATTTAATTAAATTTATGAAAAAGCTATTTTTTTCGAGTAGAGCATCATTTCCAATTGCAAGATCCGGCGTTTGTGCAATAGAAGTTCCAAATCTACCAAAATATCTTTCCACAGAGCAGCCCTTTGAGGTTTTTCTCTCTTATGGCCTTTGGGAGGAAGAATCCTGCTTTTATCTGAAGGGGGCAATCTCATATCCTATTGCCTCGGGTAGCAGTTTATCTGCATTTATCATTTGGGTTTGGCCTTGAGAACTACATTTTTCATCTTTGTTGTTTTACTTATCGAGTAAATAAATGAATCTATTAAAATTTATTTTTCCTTTAGTTTTGCGGGTTTTAAATCAAACCTGAGAGAGAAATCAACTTAGATTTAGCAGGGTCCTCTAATGGCCTTGTTTCATACACTTTAAAAATCTACATATCACTGAGTTATTACTAGCTTGCATTGGTTTTGACAAGTAACAGCCTTCTTTGGTGGGTATAGGTGAAAGAGCCGTTGAACCACATAATGCTGCAGAACAGGTATATTACTATTAGTCTTCAATATTTTATAGCTTATTCTTTTGTATATTTTTGCCAGCATAGTTGACGTATTTGGTTAGTACTTCCATTTTAATCCATTATCAGCCTATTTCGCCCAAAGATGAAAGGACTGTTTCTGCAAATGCTTCTGCGAATGCAACCATCCCTGGGGCTTCAAGAAATGCTAAAGATCACCCTGTTACCTCTGAAACTGGAGCTCTGTCCACCTTTTATCCTCTCAATTCCTATCCTCCTCAGGACCAAGGTTTTTATTATGGAGGTTAGTTCCTTTGGCTAATGTTAATTTGTTATTGCAGCTCACCTGGTGTCACATGCATGCAGCAAGATGCCAATGAATAAGTTGCTACTAAATCATTTCTATCCTTCTTCTTCTTTTTCTACAAAGATCTTTTAATTTTGAAGGTAATAGAAATAAAAGTTCTACTTGTTAAAATTTTGACTAATGTTGAAATGATTGTGATTTGTGGAGGGAAAGATAATTTTTTACTCAGTAGATGGTATGTCTGCCAACGGATTCACTATCTTTGATTACTTCTTAACCTTATTTTTAGAATTTCCTTTGTGAAATATGGTCCCCCTCCCATGGGTGGTAAGGGGGAGTAGACAAAATTGTTAAATTTATAATCCTTATGGTAGCTGGTCCTTTATTTGCCTTGTGCCTCAGGTTACGACAATGGCACTGGGAGTTGGGCCGAACAATCTAATGATGTCAATGTGAACAACTTGCATGTAGTTCCGCCAGTAAGTTCTGATTCCGCTTTCTGTAAGTGGAAGCATTTATATTCCATACAGTGGGTCACCAGATATTAATAATCTTCTTGACCTTTTGCAGGCAATGTACAATGAGAATCCCCTCTTTTTCCCTCCGGGTTACGGCTTTGATGCTCAGATGGCATTTGGACAGTTCTCCCCCATCGCTAGTCCTCTTTCTCCTTTTATGATAGATGGCCAGCTATACTCCCCACACCAGATTCCAGTTTCTCCAAATTACTATGCACCGCCCATTTCCCCTGGCTTGCCGCATGTTACATCTGCTCTTCCAGCTTCGCAGCCTGATCTGGTGGCACCAGGAAGCACTGGCCATGAAATTGATAGCACGTATTTTGGGCCAGGATCAGGTTACTACATACCCGTTGGATCATTTGGCGGAGGCGAGCTTTCGGGAAGCAGCAACATTGGTTTCTACAATTACCAAGGTGAATTTGGATCTGGTCAATCTTTATCTACTCGACCTAACCCCGTGGACTCTGGAAGATACATGTCTCAAATGACATCTGCGGCACTATACCCACAACCAGTTGGCATACTTGGATCTTATGAGCAAAACGCCATGCAGGTTTGTTATCATTTTTCTTCACTGGAAAATTTAGTGAAAGACAAGCAATGAATGGTAAATATCTGTTACCAAGTCTAATGATAAGTGTTTTTATCAACTCAAATATTATGTTAATAATATGATTATATGCTACTAACAACTACAACAACAAACCCAGTATATTCCCACAAGTGGGGTCTTAGGAGGGTAGTGTGATTATATGCTACTGCTTACATAAAAAGTTTTTCTTTTCTTAATAAACTAACCAACTCAGTTTTAGTGCATAGCTTAGTTACTGATTTATGTTATACTTATTTGTATGTAGCTCGTTCTTTTTTTCAACCAGATGTAGCTGGTTCATTAATGGTAAACTTTTCAACTCATCAGAGAAAAATTAAGAGTAAGCACCACTCCATGCATTAGAGAGCATTTAAAACTCGATCAATTCTATCTTTTTTTTTGGGTCAGGTAAAATTAAAACTCTATAAATTGTGACTTTTCTGGCTGTATGTTTTTCCTTCCTTCTTCAGCTTCCACCTTACTCACTAATGGAAAGAAATACAAAATGGTTTAGCAGCGTAGCCTGGATTCTTCTTGATATATTATTCGTGTGCAATCACGAAGGCCTCATAGGTATTTTGTTGAATTATGTCGGCTAGATGTGCCATTTTTGGCTATCCCTTATAGCTATTGGGTTTATGTAATTACCTGATACATAGATTTTGAGAAGTCTTTTCCGAAATCATTGAATAGCTAGTAGTCAAGCTTTTATTTTCCGGACAACTCTGTCAGTATTGGATATTGGTGTGTGTCCTCCAATACTAGTGCCAATTGAAGGTTTCTATTATTTGTAGTATAAAATACGAGATTCTATCTCGCATGGCTCATAAGTACCTGACTCTTAGATCATGTTTGGTAGTGTCTTATAGGATATAGCATTGAAGGTATGAGAATTCTATTCGAGGGAGAGAAATAGTATGACTCTTGAGGGGCAGAGTTAAAAGCTTCCTTTGTTTTGGTTATACTTTTGGAGTAATGAGGATATACAGTATTGTATAGGTGGTTTGATTTTGTGGAGTTTCAATTGAAATGACATACTTCTGTAAGCGTCAGGATCTTGGTGAATTATCAATAAAATAGCTTTGACTTATAAAAAACTTATAAGTCAAATGTACGAGACGTATCCACCGCCAACACTATATAAGAAAATACATATCCAAGAAATTCATCCTAGATTGAAAATAATTTCCTCGTCTGCACCTTTTCATAAAACAAAATCCTAAAGTTGAAACAATTAAGGATTACTGTATTTACTCGAGGGGGAAACTCTTAACTTTTCTTTTAAGAACAGCCTTGTGAATGAAGTCTACAGTAGCTTACTTTGGATTTAAAGGTGTTTATACTGATATCATTACTAATTTTGATGTCCCTTTTGTCAACCTGTATGATATCTTATTTATCCTTGTACATGTCATATTTGTTGTCTCTTTTCTCCGTGAAATAAAAATAATAATACGGGTAACTTATATCTACATAATTAACAGTGCTGGTTCTAGTCTAGTATACAAAACATTAGATCAGTGAAACTATGAAGCATTAGTATTTGCTCCCTCATGATTTTACTTAATTTTAAGCACAGTGATTGCCTTTGAAATTATAGCCATCGTTGAGACCATAGCATGTTACACGAAAGCGCCACTTTCTCTGAGTGTTGTCACACAGCTGCCCCGCCTAGAAGAGCAACTCGCTCTGTAGTGTTGTCACACAAGATAAGCATGCCGCTCGCCTGCTCGCCGGGAGAATCGAAGTTATCTTCTGGTCAACTGTCCACCCAGTCAAGTGCAAAAAACACAGTAGAATCACGCAACGCATGCTTCTGGTGTGCTTCCTGCTCGCGAGATCTAGTGGTATTTTTATGGGGATTCTATTTATCGCTGTAGGATCCCTATTCAAGATCACTGCAGTTCCTTTTTGGGCGGCTGTAGGACGGCCGCCTATAGGTGGTAGGATAGGGTGGGTGGTACCGCTCAGATTGCGGCCAATCTTCCTAACCAAAAAGTCTTACTTTTTACATTCTGCATATTGTGCTCGATCAATAATTAAAGAACATAGTGCATATTTTAACTGCAAAATCTTGATGATGGTCATTAGACACATTCACTAGCTTGAAAATGAGATCTAGTCAATGCTGTGTTATATCTCCTAACTTGAATAGGGGTGAGACTCAGATACATCCTATCCCAGAAAAGCAGCTTACTTTTATCATCTCAAATAAGAAACTATATACAAGGAATTGATTATCTTTATGTCCTGTCTTGTGCTTCTTAGAGCTGTTTATACTCAGTAGCACCTTCTGTTCTGAATGATCTACTTATTTGATCAAAACCAGGCTTCACATCAAGGTCTTGGATTCACACCAGGCTCCTCAGCCAGGCATTATTCCCAAGGCAATCCTTATCCTAGTGCAAACTTTGGTACTGGGTCTAGTTCTCTGTGGGAACCAGGTCACAGAAATTGGCTAACTCCTGACAGAGGTGGAAGACGTGAGAGGGATCGGCACTCTGTTAACATGTCTACTGAATCACTTGGTATGGCAAGTGAACGAAACCGAGGACCAAGGGCATTAAAACCAAAGAGCAAGGGTCCCATTGAGGATAGCTCTTCATCTGTGATCCATAAAGAAGTTGAGTCAACTAATACTTTGCAGCCTGAGCAGTATAATCGGCCTGAATTTGTCACTGATTATGAGCATGCCAAGTTCTTTGTCATAAAATCCTTCAGTGAAGATAATGTTCACAAAAGCATCAAATATAGTGTGTGGGCTAGCACTCCTGTGGGAAATAGAAAGCTTGATGCTGCTTATCGTGAAGCAAAAGAGAGGAATGCTGATTGTCCTGTTTTTCTCTTTTTCTCGGTATGTTCCTTCAATTCTTATATTGTCTTGCGAGTTAAACGAATGCATTACTCTCCTGGAGAATGGTTCATATACAGAACAACATTTGTCATTATTATCAGAAGGCTTCTATTTGTCTTTCAGTTATTTTTGTTTTTCCACCTATGTTTTTCTAAATTTGTATCTCATTTTAGCAAGGTATTTGAAAACTTAGTAAACACCAATGCCTTCTCACAAGTATACATCTTCTGTATGATAGGCATGCTTAAACTTTTGAGCTTTTAATATTTGGGTATAACTCTAGGTGAATGCTAGTGGACAGTTTTGTGGGGTTGCTGAGATGGTTGGACCTGTTGATTTTGAGAACAATGCAGAGCACTGGCAGCAGGATCGATGGAGTGGGCAATTTCCTGTTAAATGGCGTGTCATTAAGGACGTGCCTAACAGTCAGTTCCGCCACCTACTTCTGGAACATAATGACAACAAGCCAGTTACTCACAGCCGAGATTCTCAAGAGGTATATATCTTTTACTATACGCCCTTGTAATCTTCTACTTTTGTTCCTGCTTCTAAGATTATCATCCAGTTCTCAATGTCTATTACCAATTGGAGCTGCAAATTTTCTGCGGAAGTCCTCATCTTGAATGTAGCTAGTCCAGATCTTTTTCCTGTATCATGACATAAATTATTTCAGGATAGTGCAGCTTGATTTTCATATATTGATCAATGGCTGCTAGAAATTTCTCTGGTTTTCTTTTTACTTTCTGTATGCTAACATTCAAAACCTTGGCACTGACAACCATGTTCCCTTGCTCTTGCTTGGGCTATGTGTCCTATAGCTTGTGTTTACGAGTTGCAGTTGCTTCACATTGTTGTCTTTCTGGTCATTTCAGGTGAAATTGCCGGAGGGACTAGAAATGTTGAAAATTTTCAAAAACTATGAAGCGGATACCTCTATATTGGATGATTTCACCTATTACGATGAGAGGGAGAAGTCCTTGCTGGAAAAGAAGAGTAAACAGCGAACACTTCAACCTGGTAGTGCTGCAGTTACTACTGCAGCTGACACAATAAGTCAACTAGCCGATAGTCTTGCCGGCACATTAAACTTGGAAGGCAACAAGAATTTGCCTTAAAAAGAGTTTGTAATGCTTAAGCCTGTAGCAGATTTCAGAGGCAATATCAACTGCTGTCATTCAATGTTAGTTGGTTGGGCAACCAGCTGGCTCGTATAGTTAAGGAGATTGCTAACAGCATTTTGGGAGGTGGCCTTTTCATCACCTTTGGATCAGAAAACTCTCTTTATCTCGTTCCTTTATTTTTCATTTGTTCAATGAGTTGGTTGTGATTTGCAATTCTTGGGCAAGGAGAGGCAGCCAGTAATGTTAGTGCTAACTGTTTTCCTGCTATTTCTTCGTTGTTTCTATAAGTAGGTGATGGCAGGCAATACAGAAGCCATCCGACATCTGGAAATTTGTGGATCTTTCCGGGCTGATGTTTTATGTACTCTAGTTTTTCATAGTTTCAGGCAGTACCAATGGCTGCTTTTGTATTCCTATAGAACTGCCAAAATGGGTGATAATTGGGAAGAGGCCTTAATATCTTTAGAGAAATCGAATGACTTGATATCGAGCCTGTATTTCTTCATCAACCAAAATAACGTCTGGGCTTGGCAGTCAGATTATTTCTTTTATGGAATCATAGGTATTGATGTTTTCTCATGCTGCATTGTACTAGCTATTGTCTTTACTCCTACCTTTTAATACGGTTAGGGGCGGAGCTAGAAGAAATTCATTATATATGTACGAATATTAAATTTAGAACCTAGTTATTGGCACTTGAAGTCTTCCTTCTAAAATTTAGAACTCATGAAGTTAAATCCTAGTTCCATCACTGAATATTGTAGCCTTCTATTCATTTTGCATCTGCATCAAAGTTGAAAAAATCATCATTTTCTGTGGAATTCCTCTTGTAAGGTGGAAGGATGTTAATCCAAATCATAGATCCTTATGATGCCTCTCCCCAGGGAATGCAAACCATGAATATCCGAAAGTTTTCATGAAAAGTCTGTAATAATAAGAAAGTGCACGGATCTAGTACCCTGTTGAATGGTCCTTCAGCTACTTCAAAGGAAAGTCGATGAGGAAACATATTTTCACTAGCATACTTGCTCGAGATTGAAGATGGCTTATCAGGATACCTTAAATTGTGGTCGATTGGGAGATTTATTTCTTATTCGAATGTGCATCAAGATTTGATTATGGTCTCTTTACTACTGAAACCCGCGATTTTATAAAGCAGAATTTGACCAATGCACCAAACGCATAAATATATCTAAGGTTTAGTCTGAGGCCAACCAACTTCACAGCTTCATCTCCTTTTTCTTCTCTTTTTTGGGAAGTCCAGTACTATACTTCCTCCATCTTGTTTTCTTCTTTTTCAAATGTTATTTTTATTATTTCTCTCAACAAAATGAAGCATTGGCGGGGTGGACGTGAACTAAGATAGTTAACTTATTGTCTCCAATAATTAGAACAATTAATCCCCATCCCTTATACCAACTACTATATCCTGATCATACAAATTGATTTGAATGAGTCCCATCTCCAAGCAAAATCGTCATTCTTGCTCCCCAACAATCAGAAATTCAATCCTCAAAAACCTCTCATTCACCAACACCACATTGACTAAGAGCGCGTTTGGATTACCTGATAAGCATTAGGTGCTCAAAAACACTTTTAAGTGTTGAAGCTGATTTAATAAATAAGCAGTTACGCATTTGAGTACAAGTGCTGAAATTGATAATAAGTTGTTACAGTATTTGATAAAAAAGTGTTAATAAGCTCTTTTTCTGTTAAAATGACTTAAATAACCTTAGAACTATTTATACTTATAAGAGCGTGATTTCTTCAAAATTTTAAATTCCATATCGATTCAAATACAAAATATTCTATTTGTCATTTTATTTTAGTTACAATTGTGATTAGATAAGATAATTTTTATGATAAATATAATTTATTTTATGATAGCATATAATCGTAAGTTATAATAATTAATAAATTTACTAAAGTTTTACAGTAAAAATAAACCTAAATAGGACAAAATATTTGAAGAGAAACAAACAGTCTTCATCACCACAATACTTAGAAAGCGATACAAAAATATTTGATGTCCTCATTTATTACATATAGTTCAAAGATTAATACACAATCACATAAATATAAATATGCAAAGGAATAGATAATTTGCTTATCTTAAATAGTCAATGATATCTTAAAGCTAAAAACTCATAAGCTCAGGGTGACCAGCTTAGGGCTTTTGGCTTATTTTTGGCTTATAAGCACTTCTAACTTTACCAAACGCGTAGATAAGCCGAAAAGTGCCTATAAGCTAGTTTGACCGGCTTATAAGCTTAGCCAAACAACATCTAATACATTGTGGTCATATAGATTGATTTTAATGACTTCAGTCTTCCAAGCAAAATATTGCTACCATATTTCCTGCAATGTAAGATCAAACATTGGGAGCCAACACAGAGATGAGGGTGTGGGCATGGATCAGAGAGTAACTTCTTCAGGGCCTTATACATTCAAACTTAATAACAACAAAGGATAAGGTCTACAACGCCATAAAAGGACCGGTATGATACACATCAGCCCTCTCTTCTACTACTTATCAGCATCTTAAATCAAAAGAGAAAAGAGGGGGGCTTAAAAGGATACAACAAAGAAACAAAGAGTTCTCATAACTTGCTCTCTTTTCTATCGAACAAAGAAATTATACCTAATAGATACACATAAAGGACTTAAAATCAGCTGTTTTTTTGGGCTTCCCAAATTCTTTACTTCTGTTCTTACTGCTTCTAGATTCCTCTTCCCACATTAATCAGTAGTCATCGGTTGGCTTATGCAGCACCTAAAACGGGCCTTTCTGACAGTTGTCATGATCTCTGTCTCTGCGAACTCGAGCATTCTGACCACTTGGGAGAATGGTGGCCTATTATCAGGGTTAGCATCCCAGCAGCGGGTCATGATCTCACTTAGGACAGGCAAACAATCATTGGGGACTGCTGGACGAACACCTTTGTTGACAACGGCAAAAGCTGCCTGCACAGCGGTCATTTTCTGGAAGGGAAGCATCCCTGTTATGAGTTCCCACAGAACGATGCCAAAACTATAAACATCGACTTTGTGGGTGTAAGCTCGATGCTGGATCATCTCCCTGCATATCAGAGTAAATGCTCTCAAGTAACCAACAATGAAACATACATGCTAAACGATTTTGGATGTTTTTCTTTTTAATTCCAAATGAGAAGAACCTAATATTATCACAAAACTAGAAGAAAAAATATCCATACTAGGCAGAATTGCTACAACACAAAGATTTCTCACTACAAACCTAATTTCCTTTTTCAGATGAATAGACATGCTGGGCAACAACTTTATCTGATATGAAGATTTAAGCAAGACCATTATTTATTTATTTTGGTAATTTAGGCAAGACCATTATTACATTAGTCAAAAAGCTTATTTCATATTTTCCTTTAACAAGTCATCCACTAATAATTGTTAGATACATCTACCATGACGGGGATGTGCTAATCTCACCCACATTGACAAACCAAAATATCACCTGAGCGACCTCATGCATCTGTTCTAATCACAAGCATTTCGACACTATTTCTGGAAGCTAGAATCACCATGTTTTCAGAGTAAATTTCTAAAAGAAATGTCCTATTCGAAACACACAAAAAAAATCCATTTTTCACAGTTTCCAACCAAATGAAAGCTTAAACATAAATCGGGGGATTCATGGATGTTGGGAATCTTTAGGTACTGCTTTTATTGGGAGAAGGAAAGATGGCTAGTTAACTTCAATAGCTGGAGCAGAAGCTACTAGTCTTGACGAGAAACAGCCAGTTCTTTGAAACTCTCAACTTTGAGGAGTTAGATTAATTTCTTTCTTTGAGGTAAACAATTTTATTAATGTGGGAAAACTCTCATGTACAAGTCGTATACCAAAAAGTAGAGAACCTACATAAATATGGTTAACTATAGATGTCATCCAATCTTCTATATGCATAGGAACTTCATGGGTGCACCAAAAACACAAAAACACTTAGAATAAGAGGTTATTCCTTAAATGTATTTGAGAAGTTGGATTACCATCGGCAATATTGTACATTGAAATTAGTTATTTTTCTTTGATAAGTAATTAAAGATACTAAAAATTTATGCACTTAGCCAGTGCATCAGGCATAATTACAAGTTGTGCAAACCCTCTATTGTTTCTAGCATTCCATCTATATCAAGTTCAATAACCAGATTGCACCAAAAAGCTAACAAAAAAATACAACTCTGTTTAAGGCTGACAATGTTTCTCGTTGTGCCTTCAAAAATCCTGTTGTTTCTTTCAAGCTAGACAGTGCACCAAATGACCTGAGGTACGGTATTCGAAGTTCTTAGAGATTTCTTATTAAGCTCCTTTCTTACGTTGAAATTACCGATGTTAATTGCTATTTAAGTATATTTTTTTTTTTGAAAAGGTAAATTGTATTAATCAAAAGGGAGAAAACTCCCGTATACAAGAAGTATACCAAAAAGTAGAGAATTTACATCAGAACATGATTATCTACAAAAGACGCCCAATCTTTTATACAAATAGGGCTATATGAGTGCACCAAAACGCAATCAAAGATAAGAGACTATTCTTAAGATGTGAAAAAGGAGACTCAATCCCCTCAAAAGCTCTCCTATTTCTCTCCCCCCAAACTATCCACATGAGAGCTAACGGGGCGAACTTCCACGCCTTTTGCTTTCTTCTTCTACAAAAACCGGCCCAGCTATATAGCATTTCCTTTACCGTGCTTGGCATCACCCATTGAACACCAAAAAGGTTCAGGATTGCCCTCCACAAAGCCGAGGACACAGGCAAATGCAACAAAAGACGATCAACTTCTTCCCCTGAGCTTTTACACATATAGCACCAACTAACAAGTGTAATTCCCCTCTTTTGCAGATTCTCAGCAGTCAAAATCACTCCCCTCGCCGCTAGCCATGCAAAAAAGCACACATTCGTGGGCGCCTTAGGAATCTAGATCGAGGAGTATGGAAAAGAACCCTCCCCTCTCACCAACATACTCTGGTAAAAGGACTTGACGGTGAACAGACCATCGCCACCACGCAAACCCCATCTCCAAGAATCACAAGATAGTTGAGGCATGTCTCCCATATAGTAGTGTCAATAAATCTTGGAGCTCCGCAATCTCCCAATCTTGCATGTTCCTTCTAAATGAGAGGTCCCATACTACCCCTCCTACATGTTCCTTACGAATCTGTTGGACCATCAATTCCTTCTGGTTTGAAACTCTCTGACGTGGGAAAGGAGACCCTCAGAGTATCCTTTCCACACTACCTATGATTCCAAAAGCTGATTCTCCTTCCATCTCCCACCTTGTAAGAGATGTTGCCACTAAAGGATTCCCAATTCTTCATGATGCTCCTCCACATGCCACCCCCGAAAGGAGTTGTGATTGTCTTGGTCCTCCAACCCCCTCCCGTGGAATCGTACTTTTTCGCTATGACCTCCCTCCATAGAGCATGCTCTTCTAACCCGAATCTCCACAGCCATTTCCCCAAAAAGCTCAGTTGAATACCCTAAGATCTTTTACTCCAAGTCCACCCCACTTCTTTGGGGAAGTGAATGTCTGCTAATTCACTAGATGATACTTTCTAGTTCCATCCGCTGCATCCCATAGAAAATTCCTTTGAAGCCGCTCCAGTTTTTCTGCGATGCTCACAGGAGCTTGCAACAGGGACGAGTAATAGGTGGGCATACTCGATAAAGTGCTTTTAATGAGCACTTCCTTTCCACCTTTTGACAAGTATCGTTTCTGCCAGCCTGCTAATCTTTATTATAGTTTAAACTCATCTATGTTTTGGTACTTCATTTTCAATAAATTGTGCGCTTCACTTCGCAGTTTTCCACTTAATGTCCCAGGGACCTTGTCGTTTTTTTGTCCTTTTCACTTTTAAGAATATTGCTAAACTATACAAGGGAACTTTCTACTCCTTCCAACACTCCATGTTCATCTTCCCATATCGTCCATGTGAGCGCCAAAAGAGCTACTTCCGGCACTCTACTTCTAAATATCACCTAGTAAGAGGTTGTTGGCTGAAATAGAAAATTTTGGAAGAATTGGATTGAACTTCCAAGCATCTGGAGTCCTCTTCCTTTCGACTTGCAAATATTGGAATTGTTGCAAAAAGTCGAGAGATACAAAATGGATGCTCTATTCTACAAAGAGGGAAAACTTTTGAGCCTCTCGACCAAGTGTTGATCCATTGTATTTCTAAGAATAGTTTTTGAAATCCTAGATTTGACTGATGAAAAATGTGAATTAAAAAGGAGGGGGATCAGCACTTTTGTGCCTCTCAACTTATTCCAACAGAAGTGATTATCCCTTGTATGTTTAAGAATAAAACTTCTTTAAAACAAGCTTGTCTGACAAGATATGCAAACAAAAGATTAAAAAAGAACCCCCCGGCTGGAAATAAATTATACTCCACGTTCTCCTTTTCATGTCGATTAATCATACCAATGCCTTGACCCACACAACCATACTTCTAAGTTGTTGATTGGCATGGAAAAATCTAGTAAGGTTCTTCTCTAGATCTAGAACATGGTGTTCGAAATTATCTTGAGTAACTCGAACACCATCTCAGGAAAGAGCGAGCCTGAAAGGTAATCAGTCAACATTATTTTTATCTTTTTGATAGGTCAACATTATTAAAGTAAGGTAAAAGGATGTGGTACGCAGAGACATTGGACAAAATCTGATGCGACAACAGCTAAGTGTACATTATAATTATCCCTACTTAACAGACTTTGTAGATGGTAACAACCATGCTAAACAAGACTAGGTATGACCGGCAAACTAAGCAACTAAACCACCAAATGAACGTATTTGTAAGCTTAAGTAACTGAATCATAATTGAATCACAGACTATAGAGTGATTGTCACAACAGGATCCCAACAAAAAGTATTTGAAGGGAATTACTCATTCCCGGCCGCTTTCAATAGTGTTCATTGTTGAGTGATTGCTCACTACCTAGCTGGAAAAGATGTTCCAGAAGCTGCCTCTCTCCAGTAACCACGACAGAATCACCGCTTCTCTCGCAGCTATCTAAACGAATCTACCCTTCTTTATGAACTAAAAAATCTCAAGAATAGGAGTCCCATTAATAGTTGACGTGCCAAGCTTATGACATTTTCCAGCAGGGAAAACGAAGAAAAAAAGAGCTACCTATCTAGTTGGAAGGATTGAAGAGAATGTCCTTTCGTGTATGGAACAACAGCACTTTCTCCAGCAAAGGTCAGTTCATAATAAACCTCAATAAATAAAGTGCTGCTGTATGGGATCAGTAAAATGTGCTAACCTGAAAAGGAAATGCTCCAGGTATGAGGATAAAAGGGAAAGGCCCAACCCTCACTTCTTTAGCTTTCCTCCCAAAGACTTCATTAATTCATGCCATGACAGACAACTTCTGCTGTGCTATTCTACTCTCTGAACTTGAGAAAAGCAGTAATGTCTATTTGAAATCATTTAGGTTGTCAAGACTATGTCTGTGCATTATGAATAAGAGTTGCTAGACTTTCAATGAAAGCAATTCAAATAAAGTGAGTTAATCTATTTCCCTAAATGTGACAATCAAATATAGGAGGATACTATATACCAGTCTGCTTCATTTGCGATGAAAGGAAAACTAAAGCTAAACTGTTGAAAAGCATATTACTCGTGTGCTTTACCAACAGCAATTTTATTTAACCACGTCACATTAATGGACCAATTGCTGGCCTCATTGAGCTAAATTAGAAACCAATATGAAACCGACATAGATCAGACCTCAAGCAACCAAAAGCATTTCGAATTTTCCACAGATCAATAGTGAAAACACCTAACACATTTGGTTTCCACGTCTACACAGAGAAAATACACACTGCCTTTCCTCCAACTTTGCAACACAAATTCTAATTTGACCACTTAAAAGTCAGACAGCGATTGGCTCCCATTTTTACTCATTTATGCATTTTGAACCAGCATTCAATCTTCCTTCTAAAATTCTTGTCCAAGAGAATGTTCACAAACAGATCTACAAAGGAAGGAACTAAAGGCACTACTTCAAGTTTCCTGTTAACTCAACCTTAAATAAGAAGCACGAAAGCAGAAAGATATCCATCAGCATACTCAACGTGATATATTCTCAGAACTCACATTTCAATACAGAGAAGTCTCAGCACGAATGATAATGAATAGAGTACAAATCAGAAAAGCTGGATCCGACGAAAATATCCATTTTTTCTACTTCCAACTTTCGAAATGGGGAAACAGATATTGGAGCATAGTCTGCCTCTTTCTATCTAGTCAAGAATAAGGACATGCCATGAAAGAAAGCTCAACTTTTTAAGTTAAAATGGCTAAAACTACCAAAATGGCTAATGTTTCACAAAGTATTACCCGCAACGAGTTATGATCTGAGATCTTTGTACACAGAAGACATTCCCTATAGCTTCTTTGTATTAAAGTTTACCATAAACTTGAAGCGTCCTTGCATACAATAATATATAACTTCCTCCTGTCTCATTTTATATGATGGTATTACTCTAAGTAGAATTTAAGACGTGAATTTGACTTAGAAATTATATCATTCATAGTAGAAGAAAATATCAAAGTTATGGTTAAAAACTTAGTTAGAGAAACCATCAAATCAAAGCTCAAAATTTTAATAGCTAAAAGAACTAAAATTCTTGAAAGTTGTGATATATGCATGGAATAATATCAAACATTGGGAAAATGGAAAGAGTGTCAGAAATTGGAACGGAGTAAGGGAGTTGTAGACATATCAAATCAAGAAAAGGAAATTTTTATGAATAGGTAGCAACTTCACTGTACTGCAGACTAGTTGCATTAGGAGGAAGGCAGATATCAAAAGAAAGCACAACTTGTTATTCTTCTTGGAGAGTTCCACCACAGAGACTGTTAAAGCACCTCCTTTGATAATTAGGGAGCACTCCCCTTTGGTTATGCTCTATCGAAAATTACATCAGAAAATCACACTCTAGCTCCTTTTGCTCCAAAAAGAAATTTAGGAAAAGAACATAATTGGCTAATTGCATACAGTACCAAGCCAATTTCCAGAAAACAATTAATAATTCGCTGTTGAAAAGTAGTCAAAACACTAAACAACAGTGAAACATTCCATTTTTTTTTCTTAATAAGAAATGAACTACTAAGTCTTTACAATTAGAATCTTCACCCAACTAACATCCCTTTCTTATTTCTTTTTTCCTTTCTTGGTAAAAAAGTAATTGTACATGACACTCTTAAATAGCTTTTAATTAATCCTGGACAGATTACCTTGTATCTTTATCCCTCCGGAGTAGGGGTAAGGTCTGTATACACTCCACCCTCCCCAGACCCCACTGGTGGGATTCCACTGGGTGGTTGTTGTTGTTGTTGAGATTACATTGTAGTACATCCATAGTGTAAAATATAGAACTTCAATTATTGACAACCAGAAATAGTGGAACTCAGTTGTAGGCAGAGTATATAGATGGTTTAATGGTATTACCATTCCATATTTCAAGGAGAAAAAGTTCAGAAAAAGCTCAAGGGAAAATGTCCCTATTAAGCACACACTAACTTTCAACTTTGAAAAAGGAATGCAACATGCTGTTGTTGAGGCATAGGTGGTAGTTACACAGAAATTCGCACTCTAGCTCTTTTTACTCGAAAAGAAATTTAGTTAAAGAACATTACTGCATATTCTTAATACAAAATTCAATCTTCAAACACAGCCAGAATTAGTGTGGGATTGAGGCATAGTTGTTGTAGTTGTAGTTGTAGTTATAGTTGTATGAAGTATGAACTACTATCCCCTGTTACTTTTTATTCTTCGCTAACAAGCAATTTGTTTCTAATCTTTAGCAATTTGCTGATGGAAAATAGTCAAAACACTAACTGATAGTGCAATATTCCAACTTTTTTTTCTTAATAAGTAATGAACTACTTAGAAGTCTTTAAAGTTAGAGTCTTTACCCAACTGATGTCTCTTCCCTTTTTTTACCCGTTTTTCCCCTTTTATTTCCTTCTTTTTTTCCTTTTCTTGTGAAAAAGTAATTTTACACAACACCAGCAATTAATTTTTAATATTCAAATATGAAATAATTGGCCAGATTAAATTGCAGTACATCCATGTTCCATACAATACTTTCAATTATTACGACCAGAAAGTGGAGTGTGCTGTGCAGAACACAGAATAAGAGCCTGTTTGGCCAAGCTTCTGGGAGGTCAAAAGTATTTGTTTCCCCCAAAAAAATACTTTTTAAAAATTTAAGTTGTTTCACCAAGATAAAGAAGTACTTTTGGCTAGCAGCAGAAGCAGTTTTTCTGCTTTTGGGAAGAAGTAGAAAATTTTAGCTTCTTCCAAGAAGCAGAAGCAAAAGAAGAAAATTAATTTATTCAAGACAAAACTATCCCTACCTTAAAATTTATACTTTTCAAATTATCTCTTACTAATTTAAGTTTTTTTTTTCCATATTTATTTCTAATTTTTATCATTCTCTTCAATTTTTAAAGATATCATATACATGAATCATATTGTAACTTTCCAAATTCTTTATTGACTTTTCTTGTTTTTGAATTATTTTTTTTTTTGGTGTAATGTCTTGTGGCTTTTCAAATTATCTTCTTCTTTCTTCACACTAAAGCAAATATCTATCTCCTTCTTTGGATTATCAATTCTCTTCCTACAAATAATCATATATAATTTCTTATGTTATAGGCTATTAGTTCTCGAATCTTTAAAACAGTTATCAAATCTAATTTGTGAAAATTACCTACAAATAGGTAATAAATTTACAATTTCATCGCATAATCTATCTATATATAATTAAAAGATGAAGAAAAAACATCCACGTTAAGCCAAGTGGCAGTCACACAATAGGTCGCTAGGCAATTCACGACAATTTTGATTAGGTTAGGTAATAATTAGTTTCTAATTCAAATTTTAAAAAAATTAAAATATACATTATGTGTTGCAAATAATTACTTACTCTTTAAAATTATTTTTATTTTACACTCAATGTCATATTTCAAGTTGTCACTCAGAATCATCTAGTTACAACTACCATGGCTATACATAATTTCATATGACGACATTCTTCTACCGATAAGGAATTCAACTATTATGCTAATGAAGACATTACTGCATAGATTGAGGAAAGAGATGGATCTTCTGATATTCCTTTAGAAATGCAAGGCAAATCTTCTATTAATATGGAGGCGTTGTGTGATAGAAGCATAGATGAAATTGTTGAAAAATATTATCATGTGTGAGTGACTTTACTTATTATTCATGGTGGATTATCAGTATATAGTAATTTGTGGAATAGTCTTCTAATTCATGAGAAATGATGTATTTGATTACTCAAATCATTGTGTAACAAGTAATTATACTAGATAATATTATATACTTTGGTATAACTATATATGTAAAATTGAGTTAAATCTTTATTATGTTTGTTTACTTTATATTTAATATTTTAATTAAAAAATCAAAATAATAAAAGCCTCTTACAATAAATATTTACGTTCATTTTTCTCTTTAAAATAATTATAAGACCTTGGTACTATCCTTTTTGGTAATTTGATACTCAAAAGTACTTTTTAGAAAGATTGGCCAAACACAATTTGTTTACCAAATGTTGCAAAAGTACTTCTTAAATGAATTGGCCAAACACAAATTTTTTTTTTTTAAAGTACTTCCGGAAAAAGTACTTTTTAAAATAAGCAGATTTTGGCAGCTTGGCCAAACGGGCTCTAAGCATGTTATACATTCAACTTAAGGTGGAGTATACAAAAGGGATAATGGTGTTGCCTTTCCATAGTTCAAGGAGAAAAGGTTCAAAAACAAAAATAGCTTAAGGGAAAATACTCCCTATTAAGCGCACATTACCTTCCAATTTTGAAAAAGATATGCAACATGCTGTTATATTTCAGACCATTGAGAGAAGGTTATAGTACGAATTTATTGTCCAAGCAAACATATGAAGCTGAACAAACATATTTCTGTTTGCACCCATTCCTCTTTTTTCTTGGCAAGTAAAAGGTGGTACCACATAGGCACGAATATCTAACATATACTCCCTCCGTTTCAATTTATGTGAACCCATTTGACTGGGCACGGAGTTTAAGAAAAGAGAGAAGACTTTTGAACTTGTGGTGTAAAATGAGGCACATATATTTTGTGTGGCTATAGATCATTACATAAAGGTAAATTGTTTCCAAATAAGGAAAGGGGTCATTCTTTTTGGCACGGACCAAAAAGGAAATAGGTTCACATAAATTAGAACGGAGGGAGTATGAATCAAATACACTTAGCAGGAGGACGTTGGAAACTATAAAACTAACACAAAAAACGATCAAGTATTCCAAAGTGAGTGAAACAGCTAACATAGCTCTGTTAAGGGGTAATGCCGAAGACCAGAGACAGGAATAAGATAAGATGATTTAATAAGGCTGCTAGAGAGTCCAGACACTTACGGAGCCATCCAGCGGTATGTTCCAGTCTCTGGTGTCATTCCTTCAGTCTGCACTTCAATACGAGCAACCCCAAAATCCGCAATCTTGATCGACTTGTCCGCAGCAATCAGTAGATTGTCAGATTTCAGGTCACGGTGTATCAGATTCAGGCCATGTACATATTCCATCCCCCTTGCCACGTCTAATGCCTGCTTCACCGCTAATTTCAAGGGCACTGATCGATTTTGTCTCCTGGCCAGAAACTGACGCACTGATCCCCCTTTTGCATATTCAGTCACAATACACCAGACCATAGGTTTACGGCATCCACCAATAAAACGCACTATGTTTGGATGCTTCAACCTTGCCAACATCATGACTTCCTGCTGAAATGCCTGCTCCATCAACTGAGCTCTCTCGAGATCATTTTCTGGCCTCTCTAGAAGCTTGATAGCAACATCCTCACCGTTGTATGTTCCCTTGTAGAGTTTCCCAAAAGCCCCCTGAGCAAAAGCTGGACCCATGTTTAGCTTCCTCAAATCAATTGTCCACTCATCATAATTCTCAAGCCCGTCAGTAGGAAATCGAGGATCCATCAAAGCTTGAGCTAGGGCATCATCACTCAACCCTTGAGAAACTCTCCCCCTATTTACACTAGCTGCCGCGGTATAGTTATTGCGGACGCGCTTGAGGCCCTGGTGGTTTAAAATACGTGTGTGGGAACCATTTGATCCAACACTGCTGTTATCCGTTGACATCGCAACCGAACCTCCACCAATGCTCATTTGCAAGCTCCCATAACTGTCGACTGACATGTTTGAGCCCTCGCCAAGCTTGTGGTAAAAATTTTGAGTGATGCCATAATTATCATGGTTCTCATTTAAGTCAATAAGTCCTGCGAACTTCGGAGCCTCCAACATTTTCTCTGATAAATCTGCTGCAGCACAAAAGCTTCAAGTCTAGCTTATTTATACTGCATGAAGATTGGCATAGTCAAACTTCACTCTCCATAATCCTGTGAAAAAAATACGAAAAAGACAGAAGCTCATTTTTTGAAAACCCAATTCAGAAAACCCTCCTCTCCCAGTTCTTAACCCATAATGCAATTACCAGTAGAGTAAGGGACAATAACTACACAAAGATTAATATTTCAAACTTAATGGCATTAAAGAGTCAATCGATCATTCCAAATTACTGGGGGACGAATACATGAATCTTCTTTACCCATTAAGCTCTACTCACCTCCATTTTACACAAATACTAAACGAGTCGTCTTTTAACGCAAATTAAAGCTTCTTTAAAACCAGGATCGTCCAAATACTTCACTTATCCTTACACAAACATGCAAGTCTCCAACACAATTACGCAAACATCACAAAAAATAGAAGTGTAGAACAAACAACTAAACCTCTATAACAACTACTCCCTCTGTCCAAATTTATGTGATATTGTTTGACTGAACACATAGTTTAAGAAAGAAAGAACGAAAAATTACTGGATCTTGTTTTCTAAAACAAACCATAAACATTTGCATGACTATAATCATTTCATAGAGCGTAAAGTAAAGTTAAATTATTTCTAAATACAGAGGTCTCATTCTTTTCGGGACATACTCAAAAGGAAAGTGCATCACATAAATTGGTACAAATGAAATAGCTCCTACATGAATCATTTTCTTCTAAGCTGAGGCTGCATTTATTCTAAGATATTTATCCCTCTTCACTACCCAGGGAGAGAGAAAGTAATTTTCACTATATTTAATGCTAAATCGCTCAGAAATGAAGATAAATAATCAACCATAAAACTTTCTTAAAACATACAAACACAAAAGATAAATCATCAAGTCTATAAAAATCGATTTGCAAAACTGAAAGTAATTAAAACCACACATTTTCCCCTCTGCAATTTCTTCCAGAGCTAGGGGTTAAATTGTAATTTCCCAACAACGCGTCCATTTCTGTTTCCAGCTCAAACTCTCCTATACAGATGTTTGGAATTTTAACTATAAGCATCAAAAGAATAGCTCTGCCCAATCTCAAAATTAACAAAAAAAGAAACAAGCATAAAATCCCCATTAAGGAAAAAAAAAAAAAGGTAAAACAAAAAAACTCAAATTTTCAATTAAATTTGGCGATCTGAGAGTAAAGTCAAGGAGCAAATGATAAATTTACCTTTATCAAAGAGGGAGCTTGACTTTGCAAAACTTACTGTTCCAACACCTAACACCCGATCGATTCTGAAGCTGTACACAAACTCCACCACGCGCAGCTCCACCGAGTTGAACCCACTCACCTCCACCGGCAGAACGTACAGAGAAGTAGTAGTAGTAGTAGATTAAAGAAGAAAAAGAACGCAGAGAAAATACACACACAGAGTGATGAATGAATGAATATTGCCTCTGTCTTAGCTAGAGGAGTCTTCGTCTCTCTTTTCTCTCTTTACTCGGACGGTGTGGGGGGGAAGACCTATTGTATAGTCGCTCGTATTATCAACCGAATATGTTATGTGGGGTTGGAAATAATGTGTCCGTAGAAATAACATCATCTTTGACTGCTATGACTTTTGTGCTTACTGTGGATGTTCCATTGACCGGGTCAATTGACCCAAAAATGAATAAAATTTGAGATTGCATATATATTTTGGAGAATAAGTATAGAAATAGAGATTTGAATTTAAAAAGGAGTACGAAATTAAGGAAAAATTCCACCTTAGTTTTAAATTTAAAATTTATCGTATCATTTTAATGGACATATTTTTATCATTATAATTACAAACCATGAACAAATATTATTTAGCTATATATTAACTTGATAATACTATCTACCATTCAACTTGAAATTAAACGGTAAATACTACTATGCGAATCTAACCATAATCTCTATTGATCAATCTTCAAATGTTATTCTCTCGATCCAATTTTAGATAGTGATGGAGAAGGATTTAATATAGTTCTATCTCCAAATAAATTCATCCACATCCAATTCAATTTTGTACTATATTAGTCTATTCATTCTATTACCTACAATATCTCATGCGGTGTCACGCTCCCCGATCTTGATAGGCATACATGACACTCGGTGCCTTAACTATAACTGGATAAGCCAGTCGCTCTCCGACTTTGGGGAAATAAACTCTGTATCGGGACCTTTTTGTGTATTCGAGTGAACTAACTTACCATGTAAAAAGGAACATTATAATGCATAACTACAGAAAGTTAAACCATTTCTCGAAACTTTTAATAATTTAAAAAGTCGTCGTCTAATAATAGATTAATTATTCATACATGACATATGAGACCTACGAGAATGACAAAAGCATAACATAACTCACTATATCTATGGAGCCTCCATGACATTACGAATAGAAATAATATCGTTGATAGCGCCCCAATATTAGCTAAAAAGATGTAACTATCTAGGGAAAAAATGCTCCGACCGCGATATAGGGCTTACTAGCAAATAGGAGGAGTGAGGCGCATCAACAAGTGATCGGTCTATCCAGAGTGTCAAAACCTATATCCATAAACAGATATAGCGCCCTCGGCAAGAAGGGACATAAGTACATAGAGAAAAGTACTTGTATGAATTGCAAGCTCCCGTGCCTAGGATTGGGGGTTGTCACGACCCAAAAATTCCAAGAAAGATCGTGATGGAACCTAACCTTAAAGACTAGGTAAGCCAACATGCAATATAGATCTAACTGAATGAAATAGGTTATAACATAATTGAAATAGCATAAATAATATAATAAATCCTCAACAATAGATAGCATAAGCTACTACAACATCAAATCCCTAAAATCTAGTAGTACGAAGCCACGAGCTCTAACACAAACTAGAAGGAAAATATCTAAATAATACAATAATGTTTGAATGTATAGATAACAATATGAAAAGGTAAGGGAAGGGGATTCCAAAGATTTGCGGACGATCTTTGTAGACCTACTTTGAATTCTCTTTGTCGCCAACAATGCTCAGTCCTAAGTCTGCTACTACCAACGCCTGAATCTATACATTTTGTGTAGAAGCATAATATGAGTACAAGATAATGTGTACTTAGTAAGTATCAAGACGAACTTTGGTGAAGCAGTGACGAGGTTCAAGTCAGGTGATACTCGCTCACCAAATAAATGTGTATATTCATAACAATTCGCAATAAGAATATAACAATAGGTGCAATATCATCAAATATCAAATCAGAAGATATTAGCTTAACATGAAAAATTTAACCTTGACTAACAAGTCATCATCATATAATTGAGGAATCGAACAGCATGTTAGAATTCAACATAAAAAGTATATAGAATTCATAAGAAGGTATAAAGGATTCATTCGCATGGCCAAACTTCTACCTTCATGCTCGAAAATCATTATCATCGGATTCTATATCAGAATCAACCAATATATGTTAATCTATCACAATACGCGTATATGACATCAAAAGAGAAACACGAGAGGGCGGCCTTAGGGAAATGGATCCAAATCTGCACACTGCACAATATAATACCCGTGCAAAACAATAACAGTATCATCTTATCTGCACGGTAAAGATTGTGCTACAACATCTAATACCATATATAATATCTGCACACAAGAGACCTCATTCCATTTTCAAATCATATCCACTTAATATGTCCAATGGTGCCATAATCTTAATAATTTGAAATAACATTTCATCTCAAGAGACATGCTCGCATTAATCGAAAAAGGTGTACAAGGACATAATAATAATATAGTTCGAATGTGTGCTCAATATGTAAAGAATGACCATGCATAAATTAATTATAGCAATAATTTTACAAATAGCCCGTCTTGTCCAATTAATAGCTAATAATCCTAAACATGGTCACTAGCATGAAAAAATAAGCTCATGTAGTCATACAAATGATTAAACTTGAATCATAAAAAGCACAAAATCTGAATAAGGCATAATAGAAGGCTAAAGTCTAATCCGGTCATGAATTATACATAACACATGCATATACACTCGTTACCTTGCATATATATAATTTCTCATACATTCCAAATAGACAAGTAAGGTCAAATCCTAAAGGTTATGCCCTCGCAACAAGATTAGGTAAGATATTTTCCTTAACAATTGCAAATCAACCTTCAAAATTGCCTTCCCTTTAGAAATCACTTTTAACCGGCTAAAATCTAGCCAAATATCACTTAATAATGTTAAATAATATCATAGGAATCAATTCCAAACAATAAAGCTTTAATTTTTAATCAATTCTCAAAAAGTCAACAAAAATTAACCCCCGGCCTACATGGTCAAAATCTGAGTAAAGTGGTAGATACTGATTATCCATAACCTCACGAGTCCAAATATATGTTTGATTTTCAAATCTAAATCCAAATCATGGCTCAAAACTTCAAATTTCATTCTCTTAAAATGTAGGTACAAACCCCAAATTTCATCTCAAAATTGCATGTGTTTAGGTGTTAATAATCTATGTACAATTTTGAAACTACCTATAAATGAGTAAAAATTACTTACCCTAAACTCTTGTATGAAAATCTCCTAGCAAAGTCGTCCCTCTCCAAGTCTAGGGTTTAAAATATGATAATGAGCTTAAATCCCAAAATTTCAACTTCTAACTCAACTGTAGATGTCGTATTTGTGACCTGGGGCTTGCATCGCAAATGCGACGTTGGGCTTGAAAATGCGAAACTTCACCTGACCTTTCCATGTCGCAAATTGCAAAGGTCCCCTCAAAAGCACCCAATTGCAAATGCAAGATCCTCCCAGAATTACCAGGTCGCAAAAGCGACGACCACTTTGCAAATGAGATGGTTGCAATTGCAACCCTTCTATTACAATTGTGACACCCCTGAACCAGCAATAACTCAGCACTTCTACAAACATGCTCTGCATGGTTTGAAACTAACGCGAGCCATCCAGGACCCCGTCCAATCACACCAACAAGTCCATAAACACTAACGAGACATATCCAAAACTCTCAAACACAGACGAGATAATGACATCTACAAATCAAGAATCAAACCACAAGCTACACTTCTCTTAAGTTCAAGAACTTTCCGATTCAAGCCTAAATAATCCGGATCACAATCATACTTTGCACACAAGTTCCATACAACAAAAGGAACCTATTCCAAGTTTCACAACAATATTCAGAGATTATATCATCAAAGTCAACTATTCATCAAATTTAAGAACTATCCGGTAATTTAAATTGTCAACTTTTGACAAATAAGCTCAAATCCTCTAAGAAGCTCCAATCTAAATCCGAACATATGCATAAGTCGAAAATTACCATACAAACCTATCAGAACCATTGAATCACCATTCTAAGGTAATTTACACAAAAGTCAAAACATTGGTCAAATTTTGTTGGTGCTCGAATTGGTTTCACATTGGTTTTTAGGAAAGTTCAAATTTTGCTGGTGTTGCAGACCTCACAATTGCGAACGTCTACCTTACGGTTCCTTGATCGCATTTGCAATGGGTAACTGAGAAGGATAACTTCGTATTTGCAAAGTTGGTGTCGCAATTGCAGACGAGAGTCTGCATTTGCAATACTTGGGCGCATTTGCTAGCTTCCTGGTTGCAATTGCGATGTTTGAAGTTGAGGGAGCCTGTTCGCTTTTGCAAGGCTCCCAATTGCAAACTTCTGGTCGCAATTACGACTTCTAAAGATGACTATATTAAGGGAATTTTGGGATTGACCTATTATCTCATATTTTAAACTCTAGACTTAGAGCAGGCGGATGTTGGAGGGGATTTTTACACATATCACCTCGCACTTCTGGTGGGTTGTACAACATGATTTAGGCACGCTGATTGAGTTGAGCACATCATTTCAACCCCAGACGGACGAGCAGTCCGAGCGCACTATCCAGATATTTGAGGATATGTTTTATGCTTGGGTTATGGATTTGGGAGTTCTTGGGATCAGTTTTTGCCGCTTGTGGAGTTTGCCTACAACAACAGCTACCAGTAGAGCATTTAGATGGCTCCCTATTTGAGCCAGAAGAGGATCGGTTATCTGGTACCAATTTGGTTTAGGATGCCTTGGACAAGGTCAAGATTATTTAGGATCAACTTCGCACAGCTCAGTCTAGGCAGAAGAGTTATGCCGATCGTATAGTTTGCGATGTTACATTCATGGTTGGAGAGAGGTTATTGTTTAGGGTTCACCCATGAAGGGTGTGATAAGGTTCGGAAAGAAGGGCAAGTTGAGCCCTAGGTATATCGGACCCTTTCATATTCTTGAGAGATGGGGTAAGGTGGCCTACAGGCTGGCATTGCCACCTAGTTTATCAGCAGTCCATCCGGTGTTCCATGTGTCCATGCTCCGGAAGTATCATGGTGATCCGTCCTGTGTGTTAGATTTTAGCTTAGTCTAATTGGACAAGGATTTGATTTATGAGGAGGAGCTAGTGGCTATTCTAGCCCGGCAGGTCCAACAGTTGAGGTCGAAGAGTTATCCTTCAGTTTGAGTGTAATGAAGAGATCAGCCGATCAAGGCAGCTACGTGGGAGTCCGATTCGGACATGCAAAGTAGATATCCATACCTTTTCACTAGTCCAAGGACCTTTCTACGTCCATTCGAAGACGAACATTTATTTTAGAGGTAGAGAATGTGATGACCCGATAGATCATTTCAGTTTTAGACTTCATTCTTGTGTTTTGAGATATTTGAATAGCTCTGTTTAGCCTTTCTCAATATCTATGCATAGCCTGTATCTTTTTCCAAAAAATTTTTATGGAAAAACTAAAGAAAATATGAATTTTTGCCTTAAAACTAATTTGTGTTTACTACCGTCAATATGTTATGTAAATGGACATGGACAAGTTTTTTGACGATTCTAATGGGTCTGTATCCTGATTTGAGATTTGGGCATATGCCCGGAATCGAATTTGGAAGCCCCTAACTTGATTTAACGTAATTTGTTTAAAACTAGCAATTTAAAGGTTTAAAGAATTCCTAAGTTCGAGCATAGGCTGACTTTATTGCTACTGAGTTTATATTTCGGTTCTGGAACTTGTTATAGGTTCATTTTAGTATTTATGACTTGTCTACAAAATTTGGTACAAAATGGAGTTGATTTGGCGTGATTCGGACGTCTGATTGTAAAATTGAAAGTTCTTAAGTTTCTTTGAAATTTTCATTGATGTCTGATTCGTAGTTCTAAGTGTTATTTTGGTGTTTTGATCGCGTGAGAAAGTTTGTATGATATTATTATACTTGTGTGCATGTTTGGTTTGGAGCTCGAGGGCTCGGGTGAGTTACGGATAAGCTACAAAGTGATTTTTGAACTTAGAAAGTTGTTGGTGTGACCTGGTGTGCAGGTCTTGCAATTGCGAGACTAGGGGTCGCAATTGCGACATATGGCCAAGTCTGTGATACTCGTATTTGCGAACATCCTGTTCGCAATTGTGAAGATGGCCTGGGGCAGCAGGGATCACATTTGCGATCATTTGATGCTTTTTACATGTCCAAGTTAGCATTTGAGAACAATTCAACTCTTCGGGTTCAAAGGAACAGCAGAGGAACCAGATAGCTACCAATTCCCGAGGAGACTGTACAAGTCAACTGCCCCAGCTGTAAAGTTGTTACCTGCACGCGCTACAGTACAGGAATAGTGCAACAATCAACTTTATGGGGAATGCCCTTTACCTAACTTCCTTACATCATTCAAGTGATGTCACAAATGAGATATTAACATCAAGCAAAGGTAAAACAAATTACTTGCACACTCAAGAACTCATGAAGCATTCTCTCAAGTCTGTGTCAATCTTGCAAGTGATTCTCAAGGGCATCAAGAACGAAGAACAACATAACCAAGGACCAGTTCCATATATTGAAGTTATTACATGTCCTTAGTTGTGTTGTACCTTTGTTAAAGCACTCTACTTGTAATTACTACTTAGCTTAGTTAGAAGCATTGTGTAGGAAATCTTTGTAAATCATAAACCCTTATGTTTGTGTCTTCGCTAGAGTTAGTCGAGTTGTAAAATCTTTGTAATAGAGTTATTATAAAGTGGTTTGTAATAGAATGTTACAAGTTAGTGAGGGATTAAGAGGTTAATTCCTAGGTGTAAAGTCTTTGTAATAGAGTTATTACAAAGTGGCTTGTAATAGAGTGTTACAAGTTAGCGAGAGACTAAAAGGTTAATTCCTAAGTTACAATTGGTTGTAATCTAAAGTTGCTTAGTAGTGAAGTTGAAATCCTATAAGGGTAGGCCGTGGTTTTTTATCCCGTGAGCTGGGAGTTTTTCACATAAAACTCCATTGCGTCATTTATTTACTGCAGTGTGCGTGTGTTCTGTGGGAACTAATAGAGAAATTGGTTCTCTTTAGAGTTTGGTGGACCCTTAAATTCTATCAATTGGTATCAGAATAGGTTCATTCTATCAGGTTGACACCTAGAAAGGATCCTCATGGCTGTTGCTCCAAACTTTGAAGAAGTCCAGTCTACTTACAGGCCACCAAGGTTCAACGACCAATATTATGGATGGTGGAAGACTATGATGCACGACTTCATCATGGTTGAAGATTTCGAGCTTTGGGATATCATCTGTGATAGACCTTTCGTCTCTATAAAAACCAGTGGTGACCTAGCGGTAACTATTGTGAGCACGTGATTTTTGTTTCACGAAAACTATTCCAAAAGAAATCGAAAAATAAAACAAATGTCCTTTAGGGTACAATTTTGAGAATTGGCGTGGCATTTTTGGATAATTACTTATGTTTTTGTCTGTAAATGTTTATTTTGTTGCGATTAATTAAAAATACAAAAATATATATTGCATGCACATTTAGGATCTAATTGTGCACTTAGGAATTAACTGAACCATGTTTTGTTTTAAAAAAGAGAGAACGAAAATCACAAAAATATATTTTTGGTAGTTCCATCATTTTTATTGTTTAATTGTGTGATTTTGTTTTAATTAATGTTTGATTTTGTGTGTTAATTATTGTTAAGGGTTAAATAGTATTTAAGTTAATTTTTGGTTTTACAATTTATTGTAAAATTTTTGTTAATTAGGAATTAAAAAGAAAATGAAAGAAAAAGAAGAAAAAGTGAAATAACGAAGAAAATCGGAATGGGCCAATCCAATTTAAAGCCAAGGCCCAAATTTTTTCAAATGATCCAGTCCAATTCGCTTGATCTTTCAGATAAGCCAAACGACGCCGTTTAGATGTCTCAAATCTGGGTCGTTGATCAAACAGATCTAACGGTCCAGTTCAGCCCCATCATTGGTTCAAACGACGTCGTTTCACGTGATCAAATCTGAGCCATTCATCTCATTTGATCTAACGGTCAAGAGCATCCCCCATAACCCGATCCACTTTACCCGGGTCAACCCAGTCCCCTAACTTAGACCAAACGATGTCGTTCCCTTTAAGTAAAACGATCCAGGTTGTTGATCGTGCTTGATCGAACAGCCAAGATCAAACGTCCCCTTTCCTGTATAAGCTTAATCTCCTACCCAACCCCCCCCCCCATCCAAACACCTCCCTCACCTGTTCATCATCTCTCTCAGAGACCAAACACTTCATTCACCAAACCCTAGCTGCCATGGCACTCTTTCGCCTGAAACCTGGCGGCAACAACGTTGTCGGTCACCAAATTAACACCCTTAGGGCATCTGACCACCCCCAACCCGATTCCACCACCCGTTTACCTCGAATCAGCCTGCATCATCTCGAATCTTCATTTGAAGATTCGACCAAAACTCGAACCCACTCCAACCAAGCCCAAACTCATACCCTGTCACACCTTGACCTCCCTCGTGCCCAAAATTCCTTTGGTTTGGTTCGAATCATACTAGAAACATTCGAACCCCAAATCAAACCCCAGGAACCCTAGAAAACCAAAGCCTAGGTTCTGTCTGAAATTAAAGGAATTTGGGTGTCCAATGGACCTTAGTCGAAGTGTTCTCAGTTGAGAACACTTGATTAAGGTCCGTCCGACCTCAAAAGGCCCGAGTCTGAGTTCAAGCTGAGTCGTTTGTTTATGAGCTCTTGAGGTATTTTTCCTCTTTTTTTGTTTATTCTATTTCTAGTTTATTGTTATCTGTTCATATTGTTGTATTAATTTTCTGTTCAAATTCTGTCAAAAATCTTCTCTCCTTCAATCAAACCTTTTATTTGGTCAAATTTTCTTCTGTCCATTGTTAAGTGTGTGTGTTGAGCTATATAATCGGTTTGAAACTTCGTCGAATAGTTAGTTTATAAGTTCTTTGTTTTGTCAATACAGTTGGAATCACCTTGTTGGTCTGCTTTATTATGCTTGTTTGTTATTAACTATTAGATGTTATAATTTGTGTAGTCGATTGCATATGTGTCGTCAATTAGTTTTTCATACTTGAAGGCTAGAATAACATGATAATAGGTTCATGCCAGTACCTTTGCTTCTTTCTGTTCTAATTAAGAACGAGCATGTTAATATGTTTGCTCTGAACTTAGAGCTTAGCTTGGTTGACACCTTCAAATGCATCTCAGTTCATCCTGTTGATTGCTTGAACCTAGTTGATATTCATGTTTTGCTCACATTAGATAATCCATGTTTGATCATTTGGTTTGAGTTGATCAGGATTGGTTTCCAATATGATCAACTCATTCCATCTGATTGATACTAGTTTTTGAGTTGATTTGGTCTCTTACTGTGAATCACTGTGTGAATTTGATACTAGGAATTGGTTTATAGCTGTAGATAGATCAACCAGAAACCAGTTTGATAGGTTTGGACTTTTATAGGGTTTGAGTAACAGACTAACAAGGGTCAGGTAGGACAGTAATATACATAGGGGCAAGGGGTAATATTGGGATTTAACAGGGCTGTTATTAAGACTAACTTAAGGGTGTGTCAATTGGTTGTTTAAATACCATTAGTTTAATATCAATGGGGGACCAAACATAATAGTATGGGATTTAATTAATACCCCATGACTCTTGATTGAAACAAATAGGGAACAAAGCATGCTAGAGTGGGGAACCAAATAGTTTCATACAAGAAAGACACTTATGAGTGGGAATTTAGGGGATATGGGTAGAATTAAAGTCTGAGTGTTTCTAGGCAGTGTGAGGGGTCTGTTTTGGGTTATAAATAGAGTCATTTTTGAGTGAAAAGGGCTGGATTTTTAACACAAGAAGTCCAGAATTTAAGTTTAATTTGGCTGGATTTTCAATCGGGAGAAGTCAGAGAGATAGAGTGAAAATTTGGCTAGATTTTTAACAATTAATAGTTCAGTTTTAAAAGTTCAAAGAGGCTGGGCTTTCAATTTTAGAGGTCAGTTATTGTCAGAGAGAAAAACAGGCTGGATTTGGACATTAAGAATCCAGTTGCTTTTGGGGGTCAGTAGTTTGAGAGTGTTCTATTTTGAGTATTAAAGAACAAAAATCAGAACTGTTCCATTGCATCTTATGCTTCAGGATCACTCTGCATTGTGCCTGTGATTGTTTGGTATTGTCGGGTTTCAAGTGGTTTTTCCTGGGTTGTGCATTGGATACTCTGTTGCTGTTTTCATTGGGCGTTGCTGGGGTTTTAAATCTGTCTCTGGGTTCTGTTTACTGGTTGTTGTTGGTTATTGTTGGTTGTTGTGTTGTATGCTACTGCTACTTTGCTGATCTTCCTCTTCTTTTGCTTCCTATACCAGGTACATGGCTATAACTTTGCAAATGTTGTAAGCTGAAACATGAAGCATGAATATATATGAAGAGTTGAAGTTATAAATTTGATTTAGTTTTTTTTTTTTACTGATTGTACTTAGGTCATTCTATATACTATTGTTATGAAAATTTCGACCACTTTGTATAACTGGACAGTTTTTTATAGTGATGCAGTCAATAATGTTATGTTATTTTAGCTTAGTCATTAGGCAGCATATGTTCAAAGGCACGTCAAATAGAATCAGGTCAAGTAGACCATTTTAATTACCATGGCAATCTAATTTTAGCATTCAATGGTTTGAATTTAGGATTAAAACTAGACCTCTAAGTTACCTCATTCCAACTGATTGCTTTTTCTAAAACTTGCAGTAGTTTGCTTAATTAGATACTATCATCTTACATTTCTGCATTGCAAAACTGTGAATATGTGTAGAAGAATAAATTAACTAGGCCCAATATTGGAATAAGATGGCCCAGGTCTCGTTTAATACTGCATGCGTTGGACCTGGTCCCTTAATTCGCGAACGGACTGCCCATGTGCACGTTTATATTCTGATTTAACGTTATGTTCGGAACCCGACTATAATAATTCTCAAGCATGTAATTTAATTAGTATCTTTTCTTCTTTCATTTTTAGAGACGGACGAAAAAATAGAAAAATGTAGTCACTTTAGGGTGATCCTTTTAAAATAAACGAGATGAGCCTCGCCAAATAAAATGCACAAACTGCGGGGCCCTCATGAATGTATATATTAAAACTCTTAGATTTTGGCACGGACTGTTTAGCGAATTTCGTGGCATTCCCCAAAATAATAACGCGTTAGTCTCTTTAGGCGCGTTCTTTAATAATTTTACCTTCCTAAATTTGGGTGTGCATTTCATGCGACCCAAATCCAAATCCCAAAACGTTGAATAAAATGTGTCGAGGATCCGGGTGCATGTCATGTGACGTGATCCAAAAACATATTTTAAACGACGTTCAATTCCTTAAAAATAATTAAAAGCGCTTAAAAGTTAAAATTTGCACATAAGTTAAAGCATGTTATAAAATCAGATAAATAAGCCAAATGTGACAGTTGAGCGACCGTGCTAGAACTACGGAACTCGGGAATGCCTAACACCTTCTCCCGGGTTAACAGAATTCCTTATCCGGATTTCTGATTCGTAGACTGTAATACGGAGTCAATTTTTTCCTCGATCCAGGGTTCAAACCGGTAACTTGGGATACCATAAATCTCTCAAATGGCGACTCCAACTCTTAATAATAAATCTCGTTTTGATTGTCCTTTAATTGGAAAAACTCCCTTTACTACACCCTTTACGGGGTGCAGTAGCGTAAAAAGGAGGTGTGACAGCTCTGGCGACTCCACTGGGGAAAAATAACTCAGAACCATTGGTTCAGGGTTAGAAATTCGAGCTTAGAATAATTGTTGTATTTGTCTTTATTTGTTATTTGATTTTGCTACATGATTTGTGCTTAATGTGCTAATTGACTGCTTTTACCGCTTTGATATTTCGTGAATTGTATATAAACTATGTCGAAACCCATCTCCTCTCCGAGTCTTCTAAATCATGACGAAGGGTGCACTTCGTGTGACTTCTTTTCTGTATAAAGTCTATCCCAATTTTAGAACGAGGTTCGGATAAGTTGCAAAGCCAGTGAAGCTTCTGTATTCCCGGTATGCTGCCTCCCCCTCGGCTCCAGCTGTCCGCTCGGGTAAGCCAGGTCTAGAACACATACCCAGGTTTTGAACCTAGAATAACTTGACTTCATGCCGGATCCCTAGTAGGAACATTTATTTGCATCATGTGCATTTGACTTAGTGGACTCAACACAGGGGTTGGGTCCGTCTAGGACAAGCAACCTGAAGTGAAAAGACCATCCTGCGACATCCTGTTTGGTTTATGCATTTATTTGTTCAGAATTGCATGCAGACCGGCTTACGAAAATTGGGAATACTAGAAAATCGTGGAAAAGGAAAATACCAGTGTAGATATAACTACTTATTTTCAGAAAAACCAATGCCCAAGTAGTGTCGAAACTCTGCCAAAATTTTGAAAAAAGTGGAAAAAGAAAGAAGTGGTGTTTTCGAAAAGATAGGAGTCTTGTTTTTTAAATCTAGTTTATTTTTCCTTGCCCGAACTACGTCGGTTTGATTCTCACTGGATGTGAGATACGTAGGCAACCCTCATCGGGTCCAACTTCCCCTTTTTTCAAAAATAACCAGAAAATGTCAAAAATTTTATTATAAGTCGGGCGATACCGTTGTTGTAAAAAACAGCCAAATGTTTTCGAAAGGGACGCCGGAGGGCTGACTTTGCATAAACGGTCACTTTTGGTCATTTTTGAATTTTTGACCAATTAGCCCACACAACCTTAAAATCCTCGTCCCCGAGGTTATGTAAGGCCATGTTTTCAATGATGGGTAGCTATTTTGGAAAAACAAGAAAAGAGTCTTAAATAAATCAAGTAATGCTGTTTTTGTCAAAAATAGCCAAATATTCCCGAAAGGGACGCTGGAAGGCTGACTTTGCATAAACGACCACTTTTGGTCATTTTTTTTAGAGTTTTGACCGATTGACCCTCACAGCCTTAAAATCTTCATCCCCGAAGTGCTGAAAGGCCGTGTTCGGAAAATCGGATCTTTCTTTTTAAATTGAGAAAATCATTTTTTTAGTCAAATAAATTTTTACTTTTTATTTAAATCACCTTAATAAATGTGCAGGATGAGCACAAGTGAAAACAAACCCTTCACCGTCTTTAGCGAGGTCCCTCTCCAACTCCATATGTGGTGGAATGATTTGGAAAAAAGCAGCAAAGAAATAGTGGTCAGAATCATGGGGGGTCTCATCAATATACTAAATGTCAGGGCAAGGCCGGATGTCATCGAGGCTTTAATACCATTTTGGGACCCGACCCGAAATGTGTTTCGCTTTGCGGATTTTGAGGAAGTTGAAGGTTATGTGGGTATGAATGGGAATCTGAGAAGTCAGTATCTGTTGTCACCAAGGCCGGTATCTCCACACCGCTTTCTGGATTTGTTAAATATGAGTCGGACTGTGCAAAATAACGAATTATCAAAAGAATGTTGCGCTCTTCAATTCTTATATCAGCGTTATGGTAATCCGCGTGGTTTTGACGAGCCAAATTTGGGACTGACTCATGCCGGAAACAGAGGTAAATGGGAAGCAAAACGAACCTTGGCATTCATAACGGCATTCTTGGGAATCATGGTTTGCCCACGAGACGACAAGAAAATAGAGATAGGTCTCATGGGGATGGTTGGCGTCGCAACGAAAAGGGCTGACAACACTATGGTTCCCCTGATCTTATTAGAAATATACCGAGCATTGACTGTGTGTAAGGAGGGAGGAAGTTTTTTCCAAGGTTTCAATCTATTACTTCAGTTGTGGATGCAAGAGCATTTTTGTCATCAGGTGGGGTATATAAACTACGGGCTGACTAGTTTAAGCTGCATTGAAGAGTTTGAGAAGCGGGTAACGGGTGTCGCGTTCCCCGAGGGTACTGAAGATTAGTTTGTACGACTGATATCCCTGACGGCGGACCAAATTGAATGGGCATTCGGGTGGTTGCCTGCTACTGAAGCAGTACACATGTCGGCAAAAGAATGTTATGTTCCTTTGATAGGTGTCCGTAGTATCCAACCATACGCTCGCCATCGGGTATTGTGTCAATTGGGAAGGTTCCAGGTTGTCCCTAATGATGAAGATTTGAGCAAGCATGCCATCGAGCTAAGTCTGAAAGCCACGTTCCCGGAAGATACAATTCGCAAGTTGTGGCACGAATGTAGATTCCTTGAGCCCAAAACTATGGTACGAGATTTGGCCAAAGGCGAGGTAGATCCAAAGTATGATACATGGTTCGGGAAAAGATTCCAGACTCATCAGAGGCCTGCTAAAAGGGCCCATGTCCAACAATTCATGGATGACTCGCAAGAACAATAGGTTTGGCTGGCAAGAGAAAAAGGCTATCGGGTTGAAATTGGTAAGCTGAAACAGCAAATTGCGGACCTGAAATATGAAAATAGCTTGCAAGTTAATGCTGATACGGGAGAAGAGAATAGGTTGACCCAAGAAAACAAGGCCCTGAAAGCCCATATCTGACGAGTCAGAATGGATGCCAACAACCAACAGAGAAGTCAGACCGACAAAAGGATGATAGCTGGGTTAAGAAATTAGGTCATTGAAAGCCGAGAGGGTTTGGAAAGGGCAGAAGCTAGCATAGCAAGAATTCAAGCCAGATGGGCAAAAGGTACAGTAGCACGAACAAAGCACCTGCGGCAAGTGAAGAGGGATTATGAAGGGACCATTGCTATATTAAGAGAAACAAATTCCACTCTCAAAGAACGAGTCTTTAAACAAGCCCGAGATGCCAGAACTGACAGGAAACGCTGCTATGATTTGATGGCATGAATGGAAGAACAAATGGATAAGTTCCAGGATCAACTCGCTGACAACGCTCAAGTGCTGGGAGCAAAGAATCAACGAATAGAGCAACTGCTTATGGAAAGGGATAGAATGAGGGGTAGAATCGAAGAGATCGGGCACTACATCACCATGAGGTGCCTAGCATGTGAGGAAATGCCCTGTACTGCCCTCGTTGCTTTAGTCATGGGCCATGTCCACGAGATCATGGAAGAATTGAAAAGCTTGCAAAGGGGCCTTGCACCAAAGCCCGCGGAAAGGCCGAACGATGCCCCGCGGGCATCAAAATTCAAAGCTTTAATGTATTTCTAGTCCAAGTCTGTATTTGCTGTTTTTAAGAGTTTGTTGTCTATCCGTGTGTTTCTCTTTTCACATCAAATTATGCTAGTAGTTCGGAGTCTGTATTTTTTTGTTTTCCTTTTTTTTCAAATGGGTAGTTTGTAATAGCATATTTTGGTAATGAAATGAAAGATTCCAACATTTGTGTCTTTATTTTTACTTGTGGGCAGAACTACGCACGGTTTGATTCATGCGGGGACGTGATAGGTAGGCAATCCACATAAGATTCGACCACCGCTAAAAATCAAAGAAAAGAAAACGTGAATAAAAGAAGAAAAAAAAGGAAGAAAAAAATAAAAAAAGAAATAATGGAAGGTTTCAGAAACACTTGAAAGAAGCACAAATAAAATAAGCTGGGATGATGCATGCGGTCAGAGCAAAGATATGTTAGAAATGTTTAAACTGCCTAAGAACATTGCATCCCCCAACGTGCAATTGCAATATGTGTTAAAACTCTAACGCTGACAAGTTTGTTGTTTTTCCAATTTCAACCAGTTAGTTTGTTAAAACGTACTGGCACCATACCATTATCAAACAAGATCTAAAGGGACCATACCAAAAAGCATGACTAACTCAGAAAACAATGTTGAGGAGGAAAAGACGGAAAGTCAGATGCTGAAAGAGGCAATGGAAAAAATGGAAAAAATGAGACTGAAGATGAACAAAATGCAGTTAGCCTTGGCTAGGGTACAAAAGGGGCCCGAACCTCCCATTACTCCTACTTTCCCACCAGGACACACGCCGGAATACCCTTTTCACGGCCCTTCGGCAAGTTACCCAAGTCACCACTACTATCAGGGAAGAAATCCCTATGATCCCCAAGCGCCACCACCCAATCAGAACCTTCCCCTACCAAATGTCCCTGTTTTCGTGGCACCCCCACCAGCCACGTTACAAAGATCATCCAGTGAGTCGTTGTTTCAGGCTCATGATAACCAATATTACCCCCCTGAACCTACATTTAAAGCACCCGAGCCACATGCCTATAATCCCCACTTTGAGGTCCCGGCAGAGATTGAAAAGCCGGCTAAGAGCCCAGAGCAGGACGAAGTGCTTCAAAAATTTAAAAGCCTGGAGCAGTCCTTCAAGAACATACACGGGTTAGGCAACCAGGTCAGCGTGGCCTACAAGGACCCGTGTCCTTTCCCTGACGTTCAATTGCCGGCAGGGTTCAAGATGCCAAAGTTTGATCTTTACGAGGGGTATGGTGATCCAATGGCACATCTGCGAGGTTTTTGCAGCAAGATGAGAGGAGCAGGTGGTAAAGATGAGCTGCTGATAGCTTACTTTGGTCAAAGTCTAAGTGAGTCTGCACTGGAATGGTACACAAGACAGGATCCGAGCAGGTGGTACACCTGAGACGACCTAGCACAAACATTCGCAGGTCACTTTCAGTACAACCTTGAGATCGTCCCTGACTGGCTCACATTGCTGAAACTTAAGAAGAAGCCCGGGGAAAGCTTCCGGGAATTTGGGTTCCGTGGAGAGAACAAGCAGCAGGAGTTGATCCTCCAATGAGAGAGGGGGAAATGGTGGACTACTTTTTGCAGACTCTAGAGCCAACTTACTTTGGTCACTTGGTGATGTCAGTTGGCAAATCTTTCAATGAGGTAGTGAAAATGGGCGGTATGATCGAAGAGGAACTTAAGTCCAACAAAATCCTGAGCTATTCGGCGATTAAGCAACTACTCAAGCCATCCAGAGCGGCACGGGAGGTGCGCTCGGGAAGAAGAAAAGAGAAGAGATCGCGACAGTAGAGGCAGGTAATTGGTCCAGATCGAGAGGTCCTTCCCCTCACTACCAATCCAGACCCCATCACCCAAATTACCCACACACTCCAATTTACCCTCCACAACCCTACTACCCACCACAAGAACCACACTTCTCCGTCTATCAAGCCCAGACATACACCCAGCCTCCGGCTCGCCCGTAATGGCACGCGCCGGCTCCCCAAAATACCTACATACCTCCACATAATACATGTACACCTCCACAAAACACATATCCGCCACCAAGGGCCTATAGGAACCCTCCAGGGCCAGGTTTCTGTGGGAATCAGGCTTTCATAAATGAAAGGGTGCAGAGACAGAGAACACTCACTGAGCTGGGAGAAACCTATACTGCTTTGTTCCACAAATTAAGGCAGTTAGGTTTGTTGAGTCATGTTGATCCCAGACTGCCAAATCCCCTTCCCCAAAATATGGACCACTCGGTAAGCTGTG
>MDKF010374592.1:0-10732 GCA_026770625.1 Nicotiana glauca | reverse complement strand
TGACTTACTAGTAATTAATTCACTTTTAATAATTAATAATATTAAAATTATTAATATCTCCCTAATTGTATATCCAATTATTTAAATGTGTGTGTCTATATATATATATTCACTATAGGCAAGAAAAAATAATAATAATAGTTTAATTCTATAATTAGTGTATCTTGCAACTTTTATAAATTTAGGGTGTGTTACAAGTTCACTTCGTGCCGCAACGTTAAATTAGGTACTTGTTGGGAGGCCATCCAACTTTACTACTTTCTTTTATTTTTTGTTTATTTAATTTTTCTATAATTTTTGTAGTATTATTTTATTTTGTAGGACTATGAATATAGGATAAAAAGCTAATGGAAGTATGCAAAAGCGAGCCAGATGGTTGGAACTAGAGTAAGGTATCCGCACAAAGGGCCATCTTTGGGAGAAGTCTAAGTACCCCGTGAGTTTCTATTGCTTCGGCCTTTGGCCTTTTAGGGAGTTTCTTGTTCACTCTTGTTATTTTTACTTTATTAGTGCATTGGGGACACTGAACTCTTTTAAGTGTGGGGTGGAAGAGATAGTATTATATTAGTATATTATTAGATTCTTATCTTTTATTATCAGCTAACTTCTTATTTTTATTTGCATAGTTAATATAATTAATGTTGTAGTATTTTAGTAGTAGTTTTAGTAATTTTTTTAAATTCTTAAATATGGAAAATAAAAAAAATAGAAAAATTTGGACTTTTCCTGACGATAGATCTCCTAGATAGTTTTCTTGAGGGATTAAAGTCTTAACCAAAAAAAAATAATTTAGAAAATAGAAAAATACGTCTTTTTTTTTTGAGGTAGTAATAACCCCTCGTGATTTTTCTTTGTGCATCGGTTCTTTTCTAGGGGATGTAATTCGTACCGGATAGTTTTTTCCTTTTAGAGTAGAGTAGGAATTTTAGAAATAAATAGAGGAAGATAGATGAGATTCCTAGGCGCATTTGACTTGTTTGATAATAGCATATTTAGGCTTTGACATGTGTAGTATCTTCCCTATGATTAGAAATTATTGATGATTCCTTGCTTAGATGGATGCCATGTTTTGTGATGCCTATTTTTTGTTTTCTTGACTTGTGTTCACTTTGCACTTGATGCTTAATATCTCGTGGCTCCATGAATACTTGCATATTTTGAGAGTCCGAATGAGACTGTCCTTAGTGAGTCATGTGCCATGTGTGAAATAAGGGTTTTTGTAGGCCATGTTATTGTGATTGAGTCTATAACTTGCCAGGCATGTGAGCCGAAGCAAAATTTTAGGTGATGCTCGGCTTTAAAAAATATTTTAGGCTTTCTTTGATCTTTTTGAGCTTAATTGCTTACCATAAATAAAAATTATTCCTAGTTAATCCTTTTGAGCCTATAGACTTTTATTTGGAACCCACATTAAAAGCCAGTATCCCTTTTATTCTTAATTTGTATTATTTTGATCCTTTTACCTCTTAAAAGAGTTTAATTGTAAAATGAGCGCTTAAAGAAGTAGGGAGAAAATTTTGGTGGCTTTCGAGTGGAACCAAAGAAAGAAAGAAATGTATACTTTTTTGTCAAATAATACACTACCAGCAAAAATTAAAAAAGGAAAAATTATAGTTAAAAAAAATTGAAAAAGAAAAGAAAAGAAAAGAAAAGAAAGAAAAGTGTGTAGACAAATAAATTGTTGTCTTGCTCTTACTAGTGGTGTATAAAGTAAAATAGTACTTAAAGAAAAAGAGAATATTTTTGGGGGTGCTATTATTATTTGTGAAATTAAAGTGGATTGAAGAATTTTCGCTTAAAGTTTATCATGTGATGTGTTAAAGTGCTTAGGAGAGTTAGCCACTATTCCTGAAATATATCCTATCTGTCCCTTAGCCTACATTACAACCATGTAAAAGTACTAATCAATTTTAGATCGAGCGAGCCTACATTAGCAGAAGTTTATATTTTGGGCAAGCCTATGGTATCAATTGTGTGCATGTGACTTCTGTGTGAGAGTGGGCGATATGTGAGTTCCTTAAATTATACTTGATCATGAGATTCGAATGTGCAGATTCAACTCACTCTCCTTGATTTTTTATGTGAGGCACATGATTTCACGAGGGATAAGTTATATTATTAGATTTCTCTATGATGTGGGGTGTTCAAGCCATGAGTGCATTGTGACATTGAGTTGGATTTTGAGGCTACGATTGTTAAGAACATATTGCTTTTGTTTAGAATACTTTTAAAATATGGCATAAGTTAAAAGGAAGTGTGTGTTGAATTCATATGCTAGAGTTTAATTGTTGCTATCAACCATGGTCATAGATGTAGTGTGCTTTGAATGATAAGAGTTAAATTTTGTTTCATCTACTATAGTAATGGTTTGTTCGAGGACGAACAAAGATTTAAGTATGGGGTGATGATGTGGGGCATATTTCTATATGTTTTAATGTTACTTACCCATGTTTTAATCACTTTATAGTGCTATTTGGTGTTAAAAATGCTCAACATGTATTAATTATTAGTTTTATGACTAATTAAGTTGTGTGTGATTATTTAGGATGTTTGAAGTGTAAAAATATGAAGAAAAGTTGCTCCAGCTATTGGAGAAGAGGGTGGATGCATCACATCCAACCTTGGAAAGAAGACTAGTTAGTTCACCCTTAGCAGTGAGGTTGGGAGAAGGCATCCACCTTAGCATCAGCACCTGGGCACAACAAGGATGAGGGAATAGAGGATGGATAATCCGATGCTGAGAAGTGCAAGCTGAGGCAAACGCGAAATATCCACCTCAGCATCAATACCTGAAGCTAATACGGAAAAGCAAAAAGGAAAACTTTGACCTAGGACTTTTGAACGCAATATATAAACGAAAATGCCTCTTTTTAGGTCATATAACACACTTTTAAAGGGGATTCTACCTAGGGAGAGCGAGGATCCACCATGGAGGCCGGATTTCATCTTCCTCCGTTGAATTTAGAAATTTTTATGTTTCTTTGTATGATTTGTTGTTCGGATACCATGTCTATGTGGAGCTAAACTTCACGTTCTAGGGTTGTGGTTCTTCCATGACTATTGTTATTCGAATATTGATTTTTCTTTCTTGATTTATCATATTGATTTATTTATTCAATCTTACGATTAATTATTTAATTGCTTGGTCATCAATTGAATACTATCAACGAATCCATAATTAAACTCGAAAGTGGGAATTCTAGATTGCACATAGGATTGAGTAGAGCTAGTTCTTGAACCTGGGCATCTAGAACAAATTCACATTTAGAATAGAAATATACCTAATTGTCTTGCTTGGTTGAAATACAGGAAGTGTAAATCTGTTCTTGTTAGTATTAATTTCATAGACATATAGGCATTGGGTTAGCTTGGATAGGCAAGTAAAAACTCGACAGATTCTTATGAGCAATATTAAATAAGCTAGATAAATTAGTTAGTCAATTCAATTAAAGAATATAATAGAAATGTTAGATATCTCATAACCCTGAATCATTTTCATTACATTGATAACATAAAAATATACTCTTCCATTGTTCAGAGTTCATTATTTATTTTCTTTTTATTTTAATTAGATTAGAGTCATTTACTTCTACATTTAATTCTTGTATAGATAATTAAGATAGTCTATTTAGTTAATAGTTAATCATTAGTTCAAGTGGGTTTGACATCCCACTTTTAGTCACTTTATTACTTGATGATCGCGTATACTTGCGTGTGCGCTTGGCCTTAATAAGTTTTTGTAACTCTATCCTCGATTTTACCTGTATACAGATAGTACCCTCACTTCTAGACAAGTTAGCGAGCAATGTGAAGTAATTAATTGGCCCCCATTCCTTCCCCCGCACACCATGTGCAAGTTGACAAAGCGCAATGTCCCATCAATTACGTCGCTCTGATATTGTACATGCGTCAGCCATCGGCTGATCACCCCCAGTAGTTACCAAACTCGAAATGTCCTACACCCATTACTCTTTCCCTATAAAAGTTCTGGTTTCCCATTTTTACTTTTTTTACTTTTTGATTTCAAACTTCCTTAAGTTACCCTCGAGTTCTTAATATCTTCATATATTCATAGTTCGTCTTCAAACCTTCATACCTCACCTTCAAATCTTCATACCATATTTTCAAATTTTCATACAAAGTCTTTATATTCTCAGATAAAAATGGCGAAGACCTCGAAATCAGTACCTCAAAATACTGCACCGATGACTTTTTTCCCTCGGCCATCGGCACCGAGACAGTACTTCTGGTAGTAGCCCTGGGACCTCCCCTTACATATTTAATCCCCGGAGGCTGTTCCAAAGATATTTATTTCAAAGTCGAGAAAGCCTCCGCACAAGGAGACCGAGACGAATAAGCGTGGTGGTACGTATGCTCCATAATCGAGGAGATGCTTAAAGTTGTCCGAGAGGACTGCAAATGGGAAAGGCAAGGACATAGTCATTCCCAGTTCTGATAAAGTGTAAGCACGTGATTTTTTCCCTATACGAGTTACTCCTACAATTTTCAAGAAAATAGATTTTTTCTAATTATTTACTATTTTATAGGATTTTGTAGAATTTTTATCTTGTTCATGTTTAAGTCATAAAAAATACAAAAAAATAGCACGCATGACATTTAGGCCTTACTTTTATATTTTTAGGATTAATCGATAGTTACTTGTTTTATAAAAATTAAAAATTACAAAAAAATACTTCATTTTTACACCTTTCTTTTTTATTAATTTTTCTCTTTTAATTTAGGATTAAGTAGATTTTATAATTTTATAATTAGTATAATTCTATATTTCTAGGATTTTTAATTCTAGAACTTTTAATTAAAAAAAAGAGATAGATAAAAAGAAAATTGGGAATAAAAAAAAGAAGAATTGGAAGAACCTTCTCCCACATGAGACTTTCCCCTCAAAAATATTTTCCCAAAAAATTCCCCTACATAATACCTTCCCCCAAAATATTCCCCACATAGGACCTTTCCCCAAAATACTTTCCCCTAAAATATTCCCCTAGATAAGACCTTTTCCAAAAGTACTCCCCCACACAAGACCCCCTCCATATTAGAAAACACCATATACACCCAAAAATCCCAAGGATGAGGGGAATTCACATCAAAGGGACCTCTCCTCTACATGACGGGGATCTGAAGGAGCTAAAGAGGATCAACCAAAAAGAGCAAAAATTTCCGTCCATAACCATGAAAGAACATCAAGCCATCGATTTTCATCATCCATTTCATTTTTAAATACCTCTAATTTCCAGAAACACCCCCAAAAGAGATACAACAAAGAAAAACCCAGCAAATCTCTCGCTCTCTCACAAAAAAAAAAAAGAATTGAGGGAACTAAGAACAAAATAGAGAGAGGAATTGCCCGCGAATTTTTGTTTTAAAGTGAAGGGGTCGAGAGTCTCGTTCGAGGTGTTCGGTTCTGGATTTTGTTCGAATTTAACTGGCATAGATCTCAGTGTATTGGAGCATTAGATTTGAAGATTTTATCCAATGTCTCGTTTCTGCTGTACAACTTTATTCAAGGAATTTGTCTTTACTCAATCAATGGAAAAATCAATTTTGGCTTCACAAAAGGTTTATTTCTCTGTGTCCTTTTCTTTAGATTTTAACTAGTTAATAAATATTATGTTCCATGTGTAGTTTGATCCATAAATGCTCTCATGTTTCTATTAGTATTCATTGAGTTATTTTAGTACTTGGATTTGTTTCCAATATTCTTCATGAATTTGTTAGAAAGTTACGTTGCCATAAATATGTATATTTGTTTAAATGCCTAAATTGTTTGAATGTGAGCTATTGATTTCTAATGATTTGGCAAAATTTTGGCCAATTAATTTTAATCTACCAAGCCCATTAACATCGTGAGCTAGTTTGTGAATTCATGACAACTGAAGAACTTAGCTACTGTAGGTTATACAAATTGGAATGAGACGCTTAAAAGCTACTTGCATTAATGAAAGTAACGTAATGTTTGTTGCCCTTGTTTTGACATTGAAATTTTTGCAATCTGAATATATTGATATTGACATTAGAATGCAACACTTTGATGAACATCCGTAGTTTATTTTAGTTGAGTAGAATCCTTTAGAATTGGAAGTGAGATACGCCGCGCCAAATAAAATCTCAAATGCGTGACCCTCATCTAATTATTTCTTTTAAAAAATACTTAGAACTCGAGGCGTGCTATTTAGAAAATTTCCATGGCCCTCGCAAAGTTAAAACGCGTCGTTTCTTTAGGCGCGTATTTTAATAATTTTACCTTCCTAAACTTGGGTGCACATTTATGTGACCCAAATCTAAATCTCAACGAAGTCAGAATGTATCAAAAACCGTGGGTGCATTTATGTGACATGGTGCGAGATGCGTTTTCACGACGTTGCAATTCTCTTTAAAAATAATAATAAAAGCTTTTAAAATTAAAAAGTACATAAGTTAAAACATGTATTAAAATCATATTTTTAGACAATTATAATAATTTAAGCGACCGTGCTAGAACCACGGGATCCGGAGGTGCCTAACACCTTCCCTCGGGTCAACAGAATTCCTTATTCAGAATTTCTGGTTCGCAGACTCCAACTGGGAAGTCAAAATTTTCCTCGATTTGGGATTCAAATTAAACCGGTGACTTGTGACACCAAAATCCAATCCTATCCCAAGTGGCGATTCTAAAAAATAAATAAATAATCCCATTTCGAATAATGTCTCTTTAAATGAAAAAACTCCCTTATACATTATTCTTCGGGGTAGGTGTGTAAAAAGGAGGTGTGACAGCTTTGGCGACTCCGCTGGGGATACAAACCCAGAACTTCAGTTCAGGGTTTAAGAATTCGAGCTTAGAATAATTGTTGTGTTTGGCTTTATCTGATTTTCCTACATGTTTCCTGCCAAATGTGCTAAATGTTTTACCGTTTTGATATTATTTGAACTGTATATATATAAACTGTGCCGAAACCCTTCTCTTCTCACCTCTGGGGATGTGCTTACTGGCTGAGACTCCCTATTCTATTAGTGTCATACCCTGAAATAAGAAATAGGCCGGACAAGTTACTAAGCCAGATGACCTTTTGGTTCCCGGTACGTAGCCCCTCCTCGACTCGAGTTGTCCGCTCGGGTACACAGTCTAGAACATATACCTAGGTTTTGAATCTAGAATAACTTGACTCCATGCCGGATCCCTAGTAGGAGCTCTTATCTGCATCACGTGCATATGACTTAGGGGACTCAACACAGGGGTTGGGTCCATCTAGGACAGGTAACCGGATATGACAAAGACCACTCTGATGCATCTTACGTGTTGCATGTACATTTATTTGTCTCGGACTTGCATGCTGACCGGCTTGAATATTTGAAAAAAATTGAACAAAAAGAGAGAAATAGCAGTGTAGAGAGTTAATTACCTGTTTTCGAAAAACGACCAACGTCAAAATAGAGGCGGAACTCTACCAAATTTTTTGAGAAAAATGAAAAAGAAGAAAAAAGAAAAAGGAAAATTTGTTATTAAAAAATGGTTTGTTTTATTTGTCAATAAAAAAAAAGAAAAAAGAAAACAAAAGAGTTTTATTTTCAAATAGTTTGTTGAAAAGAAAATATCAAAAGAGTCATGTTTTTCGAAATAGTGTATTTTTCAAAAAGAGACTTGTTTTCGAAAATAGTTAGTTTATTTGCCCGAACTACGCCGGTTTGATTCTCACCGCGTGTGAGATACGTAGGCAACCCTCATCGGTCCAACCTCCCCTTTGCAGAAAATAGCCCCAAAAAAATGTCAAAATTTTAATTTTTTGTCAAAATAAATTGGCCCGAACTACGCCAGTTTGATTCTCACCGAATATGAGATATGTAGGCAACCCTCATCGGGTCCAACCTCTTTTTTGCAAAAATAGCCAAAAAATGTCAAAATTTTGATTTTTTGTCAAAATAAGTCGGGTGATGCCATGCTTGTTAAAATAAGCCGAATGTCCCCAAAAGGGCGCCAGAAGGCTGTTTTTATAAGAAGAGCCATCCTGAGTCATTTTTAAAATGGTTTGCGGGCACAACTTAAAATCTTCCTCCTAGAAGTGCTGAAAGGCCTCATCTGCAGAACCAAGTCCTTGTTTTTCTAAATAAAAAGAAAAGAAATTTTTTGCAAAATAGCCCTTTTTCCTTTTAGGTCAAAATAAGTCATTAAATCACTTTAAATAAAATGTGCAGGATGAGTACAGTTGACATTGAAATCCTCTCAGTCCTGAGTGAGATCCCTTTTCTTCCGAAAATTAAGAGGCAACTTTCAAAATCCAAAAAAAAAAATTCTTTCGTGTTCAGATAAGAGAAACAAATGAAAATCCAACCAAAAAATTTCTTTTTAATTCTAAAATTTCCAAAGTTCCAATAAAAAAGGAAAAGAATTTTTAGAATCCTTTCTTTCAAAAAATAAAAAGAAAAGACAATATCAAAAATCAAAATAAAAAATATTTCCCTTTTCTTTTAAAGCATTTCTTTCCAAAATTCCAAAAGAAGAAGAGTTAGCTTATTTACCTTATTTGCAAGAACTACGCTTGGTCTGATTTATGCGGGGTCATGATACGTAGGCAATCTACATAATATTCGACCGTAATCATAGAAAAAAGCGAGTGAAATAAATAAAAGGAAAATCAGAAAAAGAAACACAAAGGAAGAAAATAAGGTATTGAGAGAAAAAACCATGGCCAAAGAAAAGAAAAAAATAGAAAATGTAAAAGAAGGAAAAGAAGATGAGAGAAAACAAAAAAAAAAGAGAAAGAAAAGAAAAAGGAATGAGAGGAAAAGCCGAGATGACGCATGCAATCGAAGCAAACATGTAGATATTTATTTAATTGTATAGGTGCATCACACTCCAATGTGCGGTTACCTATCTGTTATTTGTTTCATACTAACTGTTGTTGCTGTCAATTCCCACTGAGCTTTGTAGAAACAGTGGTTGGTTTGTGGTAAGCTGGCCTCGCATCGATACTTCACTAGATCCAAAGGAAATACAGAGATGTCATCTGAAATGACTCTGCCTGCAATCCCCATACCCGAAGACAACCCCATCCCGGGGGTCCTGGCCTCTGAATCCCTTACAGTTGAAGAAAATCGGATCATGCACTTGCGATTGATGGAAATGTGGGATGCTTGGAATAACGGAAAGGAACCTCCAAGCACTATCCCCGGATTCCCGGAGTTATTACCTAGATCTGGAGGTGTTACCACTGTCCCCATCAGCCTCCCAAACATTCCTCTGGGGCAACCTACTATGACTGCTAACTTCTTCGGAACACTCTCTGAGGCTCACCCCCAGGTGTTCCTATCTGGAACTGCTCCCAACATCTTCACAGCTCCACCATCCTCTGCAACAACCCAACCATTTCTACCGAAGCATGCTTTTGACCCCTCGGTCTTCACGTTCCAGAATCCCGTCTTTCAGGCTGACCCTCCTCATTATCCTCAATACACCTACTCTCAGCCACCATATGATCTTACGCCGGGGTAGGACAAGACCCCCAAGGCCCCAGAGCAGGATGAGATGGCAAAGAGAATGAGAAGCCTCAAGCAAAGCTTGAAAAATATGCAAGGCTTGAGCGGGCAGAAGAGTGTCTCCTATACCGACCTGTGTATGTTTCCTCATGTACACTTGCCATCAGGGTTCAAAACACCAAAATTTAAAAAGTATGACGGACACGGCGACCCCATTGCTCATTTTGAAGAAGTATTGCAATCAGCGGTGGCAAAGAAGAACTGTTGATGGCATATTTCGGGGAAAGCTTGATTGGTATCGCTTTAGAGTGGTATATGGATCAGGATGTCTCGCGTTGGCATATTTGGGACGACCTTGCCAGACACTTTTTTAGGCAATTTCAGTACAATATAGACATTGCACCGGACAGGAACTCCTTGGCTAATCTAAAGAAGAAACCCTCAGAAAGTTTTCGGGAATATGCTATTAAGTGGCGTGAGCAAGCGTCGAGGGTAAAACCACCAATGGGCGAAGTGGAAATGGTCACTATATTTCTTCAGGACCAGGAAGCAGACTTGTCACAACGCAAACCCCTGTCGTGATGGCGCCCAACACATTTCTAAGCAAGTCCGACCATTATCCATTTACCATTCCAATTATTATCTCAAATATACCAAATTAGGAAAAAAAATCTCCTTTTTCCATAGTAATGATATGAGTGCGGAAAACAAAATAACTGAAATAACAACCCATCAGGATCTGGTGTCACAAGTCTGAGCCTCTACATACAACGGAATAATATCCTAAACAAGTCTGTCTAATACTGAAGATGCGAAAATAAATGAAAAGATAGAAGGGAAAATCCTCGGCTGCGAACGCCGTACAGCTACCTCGAATACTCCCGGGAGGAACTCTGAATCAACTAGATCCACTCCGCCAGATGAGAAGAACCTGGATCTGCACACATGGTGCAGGGAGTAAAGTGAGTACTTCCAACTCAATGGTAATAAAGGTGAATAACCCTGAAAGTATAAAATCCCAAGAAGGGCACAAATAATGCTATCTTAAGCAGTAAACCAGATAAACAGTAAAATCCATGAATTATACATCAAAACATTCTCTTAAAGGAATCAATTAAACAAGAATACACAAGTAAGGTCAGCCATTGTTACCTGACCGGTCAGCCATTATTAACTGACCAAATTATTTCAGTGTCATTGTTACCACTAGTCAGTCATTCTTACCTGACTGGTCAGTCATTGTTACCTGACCGAAACACAT
>MU669759.1:7178-40881 GCA_026770625.1 Nicotiana glauca | reverse complement strand
ATTAAATAAAAAGGCATTAGGGTAATGGGGTGATTAAAGAAATAAAGAAATAATCTGATGGTGGATTTGCAATGATTTGTGCACTAACTGGATGCCCATTTAAGGGCTGGAAATCAGTAGAGAAAAGAGGACACAAAAAGATAGAGAAACCCCTGGAAAAATCAGAAGTTTTCAGCTCCAAAATTCCCCCTAAAACCTCTCTTTAATTTTCAGATCTAGATTTGAAATTCAAAACAGTCAAAAATCCAAAAACAATAGAAAATTTAGTAGAAAACCAAAAACAGTCCCTGTTTCATTGAAGTTTTTCAGTTTAATTTCAGCTTTCATAGTTCTAAGTTGGAGGTTTGAGGTTCAAAGGTTCATTAGTCGAATTTGGAGTAAGTTTTTTTTGAAGGTTCAAAGATCTATTATTCTAGTTGAAGTTTTTCTAGAAATTCTTGGTTTAAATTGAAGCTCCTCAGCATTTAGTCAATTGTGTGGGTCAAATTTTTCTTCCTGTTGGATTTTGAATTCTCCTGGATTGTTGATTCTATCTCCTGAAGTTGTTTGCTGCTGCTGATTGCTCTTCTGTGTCTAACCTTCCTTTATTCATTATATTTCCATGTACACTCTCATTGTCCTTAATGAATCTGGAAATTTGACTCACTTGTATGACAACTTGTGGAATCAATGATGAAGAATTGCTCATTTGATTTTACTTAGAATTATTGTTAGCCATTAGTATTACCTTAGTTATTCATGTTTGATTGTAATTAGACTAATTGTTTGGACTATCAAATTGTATTGGACTGCTATTCTTCATTAGCTTAGTGATTATTGCATTTAATATGTTAGCAGCATAAATCTGAAGTCAAATTTCAGAAAATATTAATGTCCAGTTCATTTTTTTTTAGTTTATATAGCTGTTTAGTCTATTGTGTTGAATCAAGGCTGTCTAGTTCAAATTCCGTTTACTGAACAGGACTATGAAACCTGTACTTATAGACAATATTGGACTGTTAATGTAGGAGGTGGACTGTAGATTGTTTTCAAATTTGTAAACTGTGAAAATTGAAAATTGTGGTTTTAGTTTAATTTCGTATGTTTGTGTAGCTTCATTTTTGAAATCCGAAAACAGTTGAAACAGGAAATGATTCTGATGAGCATTAGTATGTTATCAAATAATTGCAGTAGTTCACTTTAAAATTAGGAGTTACTTGAGTATTGGTAATGTGTCCTGGAACAATTTAGTATTGATAGGAGTTGTATGCTTTTTTGATAATCAAATCTATGACCATCTAATAATAGATATTTAAAATCTAAATCAGTCTTCCAGTGAGGAACAATTGTGAATTGAATTGAGTATTGGGGAATTCATATAGAAATCGAAGGTATTGCCGTATTTGGACCTGACAGCCTTACGTTAAATAGGAATTGGGCCTGGGAGCCCATAAGCTAAAAGGTTCACAGTTGGCATGGCTTTACATAAAATAAAACTGACCACAACTAATGGGTATATCAGTCACAGGCCCACGAGTTTCTGCATCTCCAAATTATGTTTATTGGGCCAAACCTTTAAGGCCCCAAAATCTCCATAAATCAGAAAATCATTAAAATTGTATTAAGCATATAGGGAATTAATTCATAAATAAAAAATTGGTTTTTGAATTAGGTAGCGGGTTCAAGCTAAAAGGGTTTCCCCTTTTGTTTGAATTCAGACTTGAATTCGAGGCCCGAATTTATAGTTGTGAACTAATTGGCCTTTTAGAGACAAATAATAAAAATAGAAATTTTTAGTTTGCTTTAGGTTGGTCTTCTAATAATAAAAAATGAGACGAGCCTCGCCAAACCAAATACAAATTGTGGGGCCCTTATTAATTACTTAATTAAAAATACTTAGAATTCGGGAGGATAGTTTAGTGAATTTTGCGGCCTTCCCCAAATATAATAATGCGATAGTCTCTTTAGGCACGCACTTTAAATAACTTTGCCTTCCTAAATACGGGTACACATTTATGTGACCCAAATTTAAATCTCGACGAAGTCAAAATGTGTCAAAAATCACGGGTGCACTGGTGCGACGTGGTTCAAGACGCATTTTCACGACGTTGCAATTCTTATTAAAAATAAAAATTAAAAATAAAAGCAGTTTACTAATAAAAGGCACATAAGTTAGAACATGTTTTGAAATCAGATTAAGCCAAATATGACAGTTGAGCGACCGTGCTAGAACCACGGAACTCGGGAATGCCTAACACCTTCTCCCGGGTTAATAGAATTCCTTATCCGGATTTTTGGTTCGCGGACTGTTAAATAGAGTCAAACCTTTCCTCGATTCGGGATTCAACCGGTGACTTGGGACACCATAAATCTCCCAAGTGGCGACTCTGAATCTCTTAATAAACGAATCCCATTTCGATTGTCCTTTAACTGGAAAAACTCCCTCTACCACACCCTTCGCGGGGTGCGGTAGCGTAAAAAGGAGGTGTGACAGGTACTTCAACTGGCAACGACCATTACAGCAGGAGCGATCTCGCTCTAATTCTCGCAGCCCATCAGTCCCTGACCATCCTTCCCCAACCTAAATGTTGCGTCCGTCTTTTCAAAACCCCATCAACATATTTCGTCGATGTATCCCGAACTACATATGAACTGATTCATGTAATACCAGGGATATGTAGGCAACTCAGAAACCAGAGCTCAGTCAAGACCTTTGCACATCGGTCAAAATTGATCATCATATCTTTACCCGACAACTCTTTCATCCTTCCCGGGTAAAGAGGGGCAGCTGTTGATTCCCAATTTTTTCCTATGTATTTTATATACTCAAAATATGCTTAAAATAGCATGTACATGCATATATAAGCATACCCAAGAGTTTTGGTATCTTTCCCTTATTTTTTAAAGATTTTAAAATCAATTTGTTGTCTATTTTGATGGTACAAAATTCAATAATTATTTCCAGATTATCATTTTTTGGTGAATAATTTATTTTTTATTCTCATATTTACACTAAGATATAATTAAGGTAATTTTTTCGTATTTATATAAAATTTATTGGGTATTTTTAAAGCTAAATTGCTATTATTACAATTATAGCCTATTTTCGATTAATAGTATTTTACAACTACAAAATTGCACCTAGTATTTTTAAATTAACATTTGTATATTATTAATCAATTTAGTGCTTTTAAATGGTTTTGAAAGTTATTTTAACTATTTTATTAAATTAAAAGGGGAAAATTGGCTATTTAACGTATAGCACATTTACATTCCAATTATAGCCACATTACAGCCCCAATTTACACCCAATTTCAACCGGCCCACTTTTAAAACCAACCCAATCCATAATCCAATTAAATACCCGACCGGATCCCCCCATTAATCACAGCCGTTGATCTAGAAGATCAACGACTCAGATTAACCATTCCCTTTTTAAGTCACAGACTACCCCAACCCTAATTCATTTCCACCCTTCAACCGCCGTTGAATCCCCAAATTCTCTCAAAGGTCTTCGGAACCCTAGCCTGCCCTTACTTTGTTCCTCCGTGTTTTTACCAGAGTCCATGACTTCTTAGTCCATGGACAGCCTATACTTACATCCTATGGCCCCTGCATGCCTGTTGCTCGAAGGTTCGAGGCCAGACCTCGAGGGTCTTCACTCAGACTTTCACCAATTCGAGGATTCCGGCCATCTCCAGCCTTGCTCCAGCGGCTCTTGGTTTTTTGAGCCTGATTATGACATTATCCGACTTAGATTGGATATTTTCGAAACCTTTCTCATCTCTAGGGTTCATTTAAAACCCTAGTTATCGAGGTTCTCTCCGATTATTTCTAGATCTGTTACATGTTTGCACTATTTCTTAAGTTTCTTAAGCGTTTTCGTTGATTTTCTTTCAAAAGCTACTTCTTTTAGATTAGGGTTTCTGGAAGGTTCTTAAAATGTTTCTGACTCTTCTTCTTCTCCTTTTCTTGGTGTGAATCAATCTCTGCTATGTTCTTATTTGCTCTTTTCTAACTCGCATGTTTTCTTCGTGTGTTCTTATATTTGCTGTATTATGAAGTTTTCTGTTGTGCTCTGTTCTGTCTTCTACTGATTTCAATATCATGCTCTCACATGCCTATATTATGTGTTTCTTTACTGTGTTTTCCTACTATGTTTTAGTCCTTTGTTTGCCTTTACCAGACTTTGCCTGGATTCTTTCTAGATGTGTTTCATTGACTGTTTTTTCAAGTTTACACCTCCTGAACTCATTTAAATTCGAAGCTTTTTCTTGAAACTTGTTCCCTGTACTTCAAATCAGTTTCTATGTTCTATTTGACTTGAACCTGCTATTGTGCTTGTATGTTTCTCATGAGACTCTAAAAGAGGTCTCTAAGTCTGTTTCAATAGCTTGCCTTCTCATCTCTGTATCGAATTTGAGTTTAAAAACCTTAGGATTTGGGGGGTTTCTTTGGCAAATTTGGTTTTATGTTTGGACAAGGGTTCTACGTTGAAACTTTGAACTCTCAGACTTACTGCGAGTTTATGAATTGAGTTTGAACTCTTCTGCGTTTGTGATTTTGAAACTTTCTTGATAGTCTTTCATAATTAGCATGGCCTCCTTCTTGCTTGACATGTCTATGTATATTATATATGAGAACTTCTCTTTCAAAAGTTTTGCCAACTGTTAATTGATTCTAAATCCCTTTAATGTTTCTTATTTGATTGAAACTGATTTTCCCCTAAATTAAAACTTTCCATTACCCCTTTTCTGACTCGAACAAGGCTTTCAATTTGGTTCTTTTACTGGCTGTTTTACTGATTCCCTTTTCTTGTTTTCACAAATCAAGTACCATTAGACTTTTACCTTAAATGTCTTCTATGTATTTATCCTTATTTGTCTGCTCTGCACAAGATATTTACTTGATCTCCTTCCTTAAATAACTTCTGCCCATTACCGTTTAAATTTGAACTCCTTAATTAAAGGAATCCATATACTGATTGATTTTAATTGGTGCATAGTTTCATAATTACCACTAAACTCTGATTCTTGCCTTATTTTCTACACTTGTTTTCAATTATAAATACCATACTCTTCCATTAACACACACACAATTTTAAGCATATAGAAATCACAATTCTCTTCTAAATCCAAACTCTTGCTTCTTGATTGCACTTTGGCTTCCATAAGACTATTGTTTCTCCCTACTTGCTTCTTTGAAGTGGTATGTCCTACTTTTGATTCTAGCATCAAATCCAATGTGTTTACTTACAAGATTTTATGCCCATGCCTACTTTACTGCTTTGTGGAATTCAATTTTAAAGCACTACTTATGTCTTGCTATCTGTTGCTGAAATGAATCCCTACCCCCATCCCCTTTTATGTGCTTGGCCTGTAGTTTAAGACATGACAACATACAAAGTTGTTGTCATGGATTAAGATTGGGTCCTTTGGATCCTAGCCTCTTTCAATTTCCCATACCCTCATTCCCTTATATGCATTGAGTTAAGGTATAGCCTGGCAGCATCCAAATTGTTGTCCAGGGATGAACCTGACCTTCAAAAGGTCCTAACTCTCTAATCTTTAAGCTGACAGGCTGGTCAGGGGTGTGCTAGCAGGCCAGTCGCTAGGCATGACCACCTGCCTGCCCTAGCTCCCTCTAATTCCCTTTCATGGCACTCACACTTACTCCTAGTCCTTAAGTCATGTCCCCCTCTTATGAGCCTTGCTTTGGGAACCTTGAGTTCCCTCTGAACTTGGACATATGAGGGTTGGCCCTTCCACACTACACTATAATCTGTCCTGCAATGATATTTGGGGTGTAAGCACTGCCTGGAACTCTTGAAGTTCCTTGGAACTTTGACACATCCCAAATAAGAGAAAGGCTTTAAAAAATCCGATCCTGGAAGTTGGTTTATCTCATATTATTAGACTCTGAGTCTGGATTAGGCTGATTAGATGTAGATGTAATCACTAATGCAATTTTATTATTCCTTTTGATTCACTTGGTCTGTAATAAGCTTTGTAATAGACTTTGTAACAACTACTGGGGGTATAGTGAAAGTGGTGTGGGATTGAATGCATGTCAAAGGGGTTGATACCATGTCTATAGTATTAATACTTTCAAATTCTGCACTTTCACCTAGAAATCATGTTCATAGGGTTATCACTTTCAAATTCTGTAATTTCACGTAGATACCATATCTATAGGATTAATATTTTAAAAATTCTATGTAGAAACAATGTTCATAGGATTATCACTTTCAAATTCTGCATTTTTCACGTATATACCATGCTCATATGTTTTCTGCACTTTGTAAAATATACCATGTCAATGAATCAATGCTGAATTTCTACACCTCATGTAGATGATATGCCTATAGGATTTCCTGCATTTTTGCATGTGCATCTGTCATTAGGCAAATCTACTTGTAGGATCTAAAAATAAATCAACTACACCTCGATGATCTGCCTAGAGGATTTCTGCGTACAAAAATTAGTGACGCCTAGAAAACATGCCTATAGGAGTAATCAATTAAATCTGAATTGCCCACTCACCTTTTAAAGCTAAAATTAGTGATAATTCGTCTAACACTCGCCGAGCTTAATAGTTTTGCAATCAGTTTGTTCTCCCCCGTCTCTAAATTAATATATATCAGGCCTATAGATCCTGTTTAATAGATAAATAGTTAGATTATTAATCAGTTGTCAGTTTTCTGCAACTACATCTAAGTAGGACTAATTCGGACTCCCTATCTGGGAAATATATGGTAAATCAATTCTTCTTACGCTAATTTTAACCAAGGACCTAAACAGTAAGTGTAAGATGTTCTAAACAATTCATTTGTTTAAGTGATGAGGCCTACTTGAGCCTTTAATTGTTATTATTTTTCCATTAACTGCTTTATGTGTTTTGATTGTCGCCCTAGAATTTTATCCTTTTTAAACCTTTGAAAAGCCAAGCTCCCTCCCTTTAGGATTAATAGTCTTAAACGCCTCCGGGACTGATAGGTGGGATGGCTAATAGCATACAGTAGGCAACGATACCATTCTGCGCTTAATACCTTAACGGGGTGGGAAGGGTATACATGGAGATGATGATCACACGATAACACTACGCGTACGATTGGTTACCGGTGTTGTGTAGATGATCCATGTATTTCACAAACCTAGGACCCCTTTCCTTTATGTAACTTTGTTTAATATCAATAAATTCTATCTTTTCAACTACCCAAAGCTCCCCTTTAATTTTACTACATTATTCATTTTCCTTCTAAATATTTCTTCTTTGTTCATTCAATGTCTTGACTAATTTTCTGCACTTAGACCCTCCTTCAAACAAATTGTAGATTCCAACATGCTTGTTACATACCTATTTGTAACCCTTATGTGTGAAATTATTTGTATACGTGTTTACCTTAAAGTCACAATATAGCATGGCTGGGAACCACACTAGTGGATCTTGAGGGGTGCCTAACACCTTCCCCTCGAGATAATTTCTATCCCTTACCCGAACTCTGGTTTTCCAACTCAAAACTCTTAGTGTCCTAATGCACTTAATCATTAGGTGGCGACTCTTCAATTTCAAAAACCAATTCCCAAACGGGAATAGAGTTGTCTTCCCAAATGTCGTAAACTCGATTTCGCGAAAAAAAGGGGCGTCGATAGCACCCAACACAATTTTTAGGCAAGCCAACGCGGAAATATAATTAAGTTCTCATTTTATGCTCACCAAAAATAAGTGCGGAAATTCTTTAAGTTAAAGTTAAAACCATAAATGATCAGTAATTGCCAAAATAATTATACAACCCCAAAATAATAGTCTACTAACGTGTGTGCCAAGACCTAGTGTCACAAGTACTGGGCAACTAGTAGAATGTACAAAAGAATAAAACTATCCTACTGTCTGAGGTAGAATAGACATCAAATGTAAAGAAAGACTACATCAAGCTGTTGAATGGCACAGGAAGGGAGTAGCTCACCGTGGAAGTCTCGGACTATGAATCAGGGGCGTGCACCAGACTGATAGCAAGAAATACCTGCCTCAGATTCTGTACAATTTAGTACAGAAGTGTAGTATGAGTACATAAAGAATATTTACGCAGTAAGTATCCCATCCAATCTCGTAGAAGTAGAGACGAAAGGTTGACTTGATACTTACTAGGGTCAAATAATATAATAAAGTTTTATGTTAAGCATGAGAGTCACAAATAATCAATAGTTTGTTGCAAGAGGAAATAAGTCATGTTCTTAACAATTTTACAATTTAACCATTTACATTTCAAGTATTTAGCATAACAAGTCATTGATAAGATTTCAAGTATAGATGTATCTATTTCTACCGAGGCGATCGACCGGATCCACAAATATCAATTAATATCAAGAAAACATATGAAGGCGCATTTATATTCAAATAACTTCACACAAGGGTTCAACAAGTATATGTGTTCACTTATATTCATTTCCAAGTCTCTAGCATATCTTAAGTGATCACATTAGCAAGAAAATATAGAGACATCCACAAATATAGCATGATATGGGTCCAAGACTACCCGGACAATTAACATAATATCAGCTACACACGAACTCTCGTCACCTAGTGGGTACGTGGACCCCACATTTAGTAGGAATTTATTCAATTATTAAACATATGGGGACAATTCCCTCTTAAAAAGTTAGAAAGGAGACTTACCTCACTCCAAAGTGTACTTCTAATACCAAGAATGAGCCCAAACCCTCATTTTGGTGCCGAACGATCCCAAACTAGATAAATGAGGTATGAACTAGTCAATATACGCTCACAAGATCATATTCTAGCATTTTAAGCAATTTCCCAAGCCTTAACACAAGTCTCCTAAAATCCGACCCCGATCCCACGTGACCGGATTCCGAAATTTTTCAAAGGAAGTTGTTCTCTACAACCTAAGTACCAATAATATTTTATTTCTAATTGATTTCATAACAAATTTCGCGATTAAATCAAACTTTTGTCAAAACCCTAAGTTTTGCTCTAACCCCTTGATTTTACCTAAATCCTAGTGTTTAATCTACCTAAGACACAAGTATTAAACTAGGAATTGGTGGGATAAACCTACCTCAAGATGCTAGATGGAAGTCTTCTCTCAAAATCTCTCGAAATTGTAAATGGAGGAGTGAAAAGTGGCAAAAAATGACTTAGAACCCGTATTAAATGAAGCTTAGTGCTTCAGCGATTTCCGTATCTGCGGTCCCACTTCTGCGAGGAAGAGACCGCATATGCAGTATTGAAGCTGCTTCTGCGGCTTGGGAGCCGCTTCTGCGGTTTCTTGCCAGGTCTGCCTTACCCGCATCTGTGAGAGGGCGACCACTTCTACCGGTCTTATACTGTGGCTGACCAACCGCATGTGCGGTTATGATAGATACCAGATGCTTCAGCCCTTTTCAACCTATCCAACTTCACTCAAGCCTCATCTGATTGACGCTCGGGGCTCTCGAGCCCAGCCCGATTATACTCACAAGTTTGAAATCATTAAATAGACCCATTAGAACCTCCGGAACACCCGAAATAATGCTAAATCTATTAGTCACCCCTAAAACTAATTGAATCAAACATGTGAACTTCATGTTCTTAGATTCACTTCTAACGTGCTGAAACGTACCTATACTACTCGGATTGACACAAAATTTGGCTAGCAAGTCTTAAATGTTATTTTGGACCTGTATTGTGCCTCGGAACCAACATACGAGCCCAATACCAATGTGATTAATCATTAATTAGTTTCTTTGAATCCCTAAAATCTTAGTCTAACAATTTCTAATCAAAATTCATTACTCGGGCTAGGGACCTCGAAATTTGATTCCGGGCATACTCCCAGGTCCCATATTTTCCTACGGACCCTCAGAGACTGTCAGAACACGAATCCTGTCTGTTTGCTAAAAATGTTGACCAAAGTCAAGCTTAGCCTTTTAAGAAAATGTCAAGAAAAAAAAAGAGCATATTTCTACCCAAATTCTTCCAAGTCCCAAACCAACTATCTCTGCATGTCGTAAATTAGTTAATGCAAGCACGAGAAGTTTTATTTAAGGGAACGAGGTTTTTAAAAGTCGGGTCGTTACACCTGGGCCCCGCCCGAACATAGCAACAAGTTTGAAATCATAAAACGGACTCACTTGAACCCTCGGAATGCCCGCAATAATGCTAAATCTAAGAATCACCCCCTAAAACCAATTGAATCAAACTTATGGATTTCAAGTTCTTCAAATTTCTTCCAACACAACAAAATATACTTATACTACTCGGATTGACATCAAATTTTTGCGTGCAAGTCTTAAATGGCAATACGAAACTATTCCCGATCTCGGAACTTTATTCGGACCACGATAACACAATTACCTGCCCCAAACCAAATATTTAAGAACTTCAAAATCCTTATGGAATCAACTTTCACTATTAGGCACCAAAATGCTCCCGGTTCATCCAAAACCCGATCCAGACGTACGCCCAAGTCCGAAATCATCATACAAACCTGTTGGAGTCTTAAAATTTGGATTCCGTGGTTGTTTACTCACCGTATTTACCCCTTACAGTTTTTCTTACTCTCTCAACAAATAAGGGGGAAGGCCATCTATAAACATAGCTTTCCAAAATACTTATTTTCGGGTAATTCCGTAATCCTACTCATAAAGGTATCTTTATACCATCTAAATTCACTAAGGGTCCTACATCTCAGACCATTTAAAAGAGTACGAACAGTCTCATGCTGGTTGGTAAATCTACTATTGAAGTGTCTTAGAATGTTAAGGACAAGGGTATAAACAACATCTTCTCTATTTTACTGGAGCCATGCCTAAGTTATCAACTCCCTTGTCAGTGGCTATTGCATTAATAACCAAAGCCTTTTCCTCAGTAGATAAATAATTATCCTACCACCCACGAAGTTGTCGAGTAAAACATGCAATAATTATTTTGCAACTAGTTCTATCTATATATTTTACACATTTAAATATATTTGCATACATAAGCATTTTGTGCACAAGGATAGTCAATTGTCTATCGGTCAAACCATCAAGATTCCGTTCAGAAATTTCCAAAGCACTATAAGATGTATTAGTCTGATTCCAATCACGTTCCTCTATTAAGACATCTTTAGGAGTGGGACGAGAATAATAATAAGTTTCCATTCTAGGTGTCACGACCCCGGTTCGCCCTCTGTGAACCATCGTGACGGCACCTAGTCTCTACGACTAGGTAAGCCTAAATTGCGGAAGAAAAACCACATTTTGCAGAAGTAAAACAATTTAAAGCATAAATAACGTAATAAACAGCGTTTTAAAGTGCCGCTCGACATACAAAATTTTAACTCTCGAACCAATTCATAATTCCAAGACCCGAAAATAGACAAATCACATGCTAAAAAATACTACATAACTCTAACTCCAGAATGTCTAACAAGAATAGAAAATACAGAAGGGCTAATACTAAAATCAAGAATAGAAAGGGAGTCCTCGGTCTACGGACGCGACAGATATACCTCGAAGTCGCTAGAGCAATCGCCTCGCCTCAAGGGTGATAGGATTGAGTCGAAGTACCTGGATCTACATATGAAAAACATGCGTAGAAAGGGCATGAGTGCACCACAACAATACTCAATAAGTGCCAAGCCTAACCTCGGTTGAGTAGTGACGAGGAAGGTCAGGGCTCTACTGAGATTAAATAAGATAAGGTATCGGGAGCGATTACTTATTCTTGACTGTCTCCTTATTCAACTGTCTATAATCGATACATATCCATAAGGAACCATCTTTCATCCTCACAAATGACATAGGTGCTCTCCACAGTCATATACTAGGTCTAATAAAGACATTTTCAAGCAAGTTCTTTAGTTGTTACTTCAACTCTTTTAGCTCTTCGGGGCCATTCAATAGGGAGAAATAGATATTGGATGAGTATATGGTAGTTGGTCAATATAAAACTCAATTTCTCACTCTTGCGGAAGACCTAGAAGCTCATCAGGAAACTCATTAACCACAAAGATAAACTAAATGGTTGGTGACTCTAATTCCACTGCCTGAACCCGAACTAAGTGATAAATATAGCCCTTTCTAATCATTTTCCTTGCCTCGTGACAAGAAATAAATGTACCTCTTGGTGATATTGTATTACCTTTCCATTACAAAATAGGCTCATCTGGAAATTGGAATCGGACCATCTTTGATCTACAATCAACATTTTCATGGCAAGAAGCCAATCAATCCATACCTATTATAACATCAAATTCTACCATATCTAACTCGATTAGGTCAGCTACGGTAGATCGACTATGAACAACTATTATACAACCTCTATACACTAGCTTAGCTAACACTGAGTCCCCAGTGGGTGTAGACACCTCAAACGGTTTAATGAATTTATGTTGTATTCCAAACTTACTAGCAACCCATGGAGTAACATATGATAAGGAGGAACCTGGGTAAATAAATACATATACATCATATGAGGAGATTGATAATATACCTATAACAACATCATGCAACGATTCCTGATCATGTCGTTCTGCTAATGCATAGATGTGATTCTGAGGACTGTTTGAGCTAGATGCTCTGCCTCTACCTCTACCAAGACTCATTGGTGCTTGTGAACCTTGCTCGGGGGGCGTATTGATGATCAAAAGCTGGCTACAGACCCCCTTAGCTGAGCTATGCTTACATCACCTCTCGTTGGACAATACCTAATAATATGGTCGAGATAACCACATACATAAAAAACACCCAACCCCATACGGTACTACTCAACATATTGCTTTACCACACTGAGCACATCATGGTAAGGGCAACCTTATCTGACTTGAATCACCCATATACTGAGAACCTGAGGCCTTGAATTTATGGAATGGTCAAATCTCTTATCTCTAAACTAAGGGGGAGTGCCAGTCGATGGCTAGGCTGGATACCCCAGGTACTGTGATCTCTTACCACCTCGAAACTCACCAGAAGGACCCAACGACCTCACACTCTTAATCTGGGCCCTATTATGCTTACGGTCGATCATCTTCTTCTACTTGCGCTCCTCTACACCTTGAGTGTATGCCTGAATACGAGAAATATCTATGTCTTCCTGAAGTGAGACCGACATACAAATAGTTGAGCAAGTGCAGCTCTAACCCCATAACAAATTAGTGAACCCAATCCTCCGTCTTAGATACAATAGTGGGAGAATACCTAGACAATGAATCAAACTGAAGACTGTACTCCCGAACACTCATGTTACCCTACCGAAGGGTCAAGATATTATCTCTAGCCCGTCTAAGCTTTGGTGGCAGATAATGATGAAGAAAATCTTCTGTAAACTCCTTCCACACTACTGGATGGGCATCCATACCTCTAGAAATTTCTTATGACTCGTACCAATTAATTGCAATATCTTGGAGTCTATAGGAAGCTAGCTCAATAGACTCAGTCACAGTGGCTTTTATTACCCTCAAAGTCCTCTACTTTACATCAATAAATACCTTAGGGACCTTATTTTAATCTTCCCTAGTGAATAACAGAGTGTCCAAATTAATGAGATCACGAACCATCGCACTGGCGGACCTATCTGCATGACCAGTACATACTTCCTGACGCTGAGCTTTTGCGGCTAATAATTGAGTGAATAACTAAATAGCATGCCTCCTCCCCTGACTCGGTGCATCTAGATGAGGGGATAAACGTACAGGAGTGGGCGCTGAGCTGGTGCCCCTCAAATCCCTTTTGGAGAGCGCGGGGTATGTGAAGTTTGAGATAGAATCTCACGATGAGACTCTGCCTGATCCCAGGCAACATATGGTGCTCGACTAGTAGTCTCACCAGCCACAAGCATTCCCTTCTGGGTGGCTGTAGTCTTTGGAGGCATCGCTAAAAATATAACAAAACGTTAGGAACATGAATTCTCATATCGCAAGATCTAAGATAAGAAGAGAGGATAACATCGTATATGTCTTGTAGCCCTCTGTTTATAAATGTGGTGCATAACACACCCATAAACAAGACTCTAATAAACACAATATGCAGATAACCCTTGGACAGAACTTCTCTGATACCCATTTTGTCACGACCAAAAGCGAATGGCCGCAACGGTTGCGTAAGTCCTACCTGTCGAACACCCTTAAGCATGCATCTAAGATATAAACATGAATAGAATTTGTTGTATTACGAGAATAATATACACGAGGAAACCTATCCCAAAGGACATATATACACATATATGAAAAATACGTAGGGCGTGCCGACAAGCCTACTATAGACAACTACATATCCAAAATAGGAAGCTGGCAAGGCCATAAACCATCTATTTCTACATACTATCTACAGACCTCTAATAGAAAATACAACTATAGAAGAATAGGACTAGCCATGTCATACCCATATATGTATACAAGCATTTCGTACAAAAAAAAGTAGCTCCTGATCAAATGGAGCATGCCAACTCTCGCTAATCAAGGATCCTAACAAGGGGGACCGCCAGCTTGTCTAGCTGTACCTGCTGGCATGAAATGCAGGACCCAAAAAATAGGACGTCTGTACGAATAATCTACTGAGTATGTAAAGAATAAAAATTACTAAATAAAATACATAGATGAAACATTTGATAAACAATGCCACCTGTAAGTCTAAATAACTTTGCAAATCCTGAAACATTTATAATATCATGCATGTGTGTAAAACTGTCATGTCATGCATAGGTATAGGTGTACATAATATCATCAAGCTATGAGGGCATCCTATCATATGATCTCGGCCATTGTGGGAAACAATCATCAACATATACCAGCTGATCAGGTGGTGGTGCATATATAATGCCGTAACATTTTCCCATATCTTATGTACATCTCTATATATAAATACATGTATATAACGCCATATGATGATGGGTCAATGTACATGTATAAATGAATGAAATCCATGAAAATATGTTAATAATCTCAATATTCCCTTTCGAAAAAACATTATCAACTGCATATAATTCTAAGTCCCATGAACAGAAAATATAATAGTATGTCACGCGGGGAATCAATAACATAGAGACCGCTAGTATTTCTATGAATAGAGTTGTTTATAAAAGCTATGTGTTTGCTCATTTTTTTTGTTTCATTTGGATCGTACCAGAAAAAAGAAGGGATAGTCTTAACATACATGAGTCGATTATCTTGATAAAGATTACACGGTACTCCCTTAATTTTGTAAAATCTCACGTCGATTAAGATGCTCTCAAATCTCGGGTTTTGAAGTGTTGAAGACGCTAAGGAATATCATATTTTGAATTCTTGAAAATCCTTGAAATCTCACGTTTTTAAAAAATGGATATGTGATTTTCGTGTCCTTAAAACATATAATGGTTCTCTTTTTCTAAAATGATATGTGACCCACGTTAAAACACATGCCCAATTCTAACATCTCTAAGCTTGACACGTATATTAATGACTTAAGAGTCATACATGGGGATGAGGGTGCTTCCATGTTGGGGGGTTAGTCTTATCCAACCATTCCTTAATTAAATAGTTAATCTTCCATTGACCAATTACCCACATAATTTAGAATTATCTTAAATTACTTAATATACTACTCACTATTAATACATTTTATTTACCCTACTATCGTAGTCTTGAGGTACCTTGTATAATAGTAGTTCATAAATATCGAGTATTATTGTTCGGATCATATTTTATCCCAAATCAACAACCTTCAATAAAACTCATTTTCTTTAATTCATTTACCATTTATACTTCACTGTAGTTACTTATCGCTTGTTATAAATAGCATAACTACATTAACCTCAAGATAATCTCATTCCCGAGTCTACGTCGATTAATTGAAGACGAAACTTTAACATACGAAAATGCGTGATGTAACATTGTGCTTTTAAATATGTTGAGTATGTTGATGATGTTAAAATTAGGAGAAGAAGCAAGAAGAAGCAACCACACAATACCGAAAAGTTGTTTATGTTGTTGTTGTTGGATTGTTGGGCTATTTGAGGGTGAATTAGAAGATGAATATGAGGTTAGAAGTCCTCCAATTGTACTTAATCTCATTTTGGATATGTTGTCATGTTAATGAATTAGTTACTTCGGGGTTAAAGGATTCAAAAGCGAGTCAATCTAAGCTTATCGCTAGTTATGATAAATAGTAGTTTTGTTGTGTAAATTGATTCGTGTTGTTTGGCTATTAGGTGTTTTGTGGTGCCGAAAGTATATAGTTTAAGGTTGTAAGTGTTCTTGTTCTTTTTATGGACTTGGTGAAAGCAAGAAAATAGGGGAGATGCTGGCTGATTTAATATAAAATAAGTTTGTCGTTCCATATACGATAGTTGCAATTTTTTGTAGCATAACGATTGCATTATTATCGTTGTTGTAGATTAAATTGTGATGAGATCAACCTGGTTATTGGACATATAGTGATAATGTATGTTTAGTCTAAACCTTTTCTTTATTTTGGCATGATCACGTAACTATACGCATTTTGTAACAACACATAAAGTGATGTTCGTATTCAAAAATTTATGTACATTATCCTACTCTCATAAGTTAAGTATTCTACCTTATAGAGAATTTATATTCAGTCAAGTATTATCTTCTTTCAGTCAAAAGAGAATAGAGTCTACATATATATACTATTACAGTATATCAACCACCACCGTGCTATAATCGGTGGGCATGCCCCAATTGGGCAACCTCCGATTAGATGGTAATTTATATACTTAGCCTGCTATGGATCAGCACCTGTGAGCGAACCCAGAATGGCTGAGATACCTAACCTAGTATGGTCGAGCACTTATGAGCGAGCCTACTATGGCAGAGCAGTTACACGTACTGAGTTTTATAGAAACATACATCTATTTTACTTACTACATGGAGAGAGTTTAATTAGTATCAGTAGTTAAGCATATTTTTATATCCTATTTGACTCCTAATTACTTTCATTTTTTATATTATCAGTTCAGTTTCAGCTTTCAGTTACGGTATTGCCTTACATACTCGGTATATTATTTCGTACTAACGTCCCTTTTATCGGGTACATTGCATTTCAAGCCTGCATGTCCTAATATATATAGATGGATAGGCGTTCCCAATAGACAGAGTCAACCATCAGCTTGATTAGTAATATCCACTTCCTCGAAGTCACCAGGTCTAGACCTTGGAGTCTAGTTTATGTATACAGGTTTTACGGGTATGCCGATGTGATGACCCAAATGGTGATCACTTGTTTTGTAAAATGAACTATGCATTTTGAGGTCTTAAAAATATCATTTATAATCACCTTGATTTCCGTGCATAGTCCGAGCACGTAGCCAGAAAGATTTTATGTGAAAATCTATGAAAAATATTGAAATTTTAACTTAAAATGCATTTAAATTGACTTCGACCAAAATATTAGGTAAAGGACCCGGGCCAATGATTTTACGTCCCTGAGGGTTTGTAGGAGAATATGAGACTTGGGCGTATGTGCGGAATCAAATTCCGAGGTCCCAAGCCCGAGAAATGAAATTTTATAGAAAATTGTTTTCTGGAAATTTCTATGAGTTTTGGAAATGAAATGCATTTAGAATTTGATGCTATCGGGCTCATATTCAGGTCCCGGAGCTAGGTACAACTCTTACATATGAAATAATATGAGTTTGTGAAATTTGGTCAAAAATCGACTTGAAATGACATGAATCGGATTGTTTTTGAGAAAATTTGCAAATTTGAAGTTCTTAAGAAATCTCATGATTTTGATGAAAAATTTATAGTTTTTGATGCTATTTTAGTGATTTGAATGAACGAGCGAGTCCGTATGATATTTTTAGGTTGGTGTGCATGTTTAGTTTTGAGCCCCGAGGGTTCGGGTTAGTTTTGGATAGGCCACGGAGTGGATATTGTACTTGGTGGATTGCAGGTTTTTAGCTGGTGTGATCAGGCCTGCAGGCTTTGCATTTGCGAAGCGTGGATCGCAAATACGAGGGCTTGGTCAAAAATGCCAACTAGCCCCGGCCAGCCTTCCCTCACAAATGCGAGTTTTCCATCGCAAATGTGCTGCCCTCACAGTCCCTGCCTTAGTCGCAAATGCGACTCCAGTATCGCAAATGCGACTTTGCATTTGCGAGTGGTCTTTCGCAAATGCGTAGAAGACCAGAAAATAGACTGGGTCGCAAATGCGACATCTTTTTTTCAAATGCGAAGGCAACTGTGACATCATGGATTTGTAAAATCACACTAAGACGAATTTTTAACCCATTTTCATATCTTCTCAAAACATAAACACTCTAGGGCAATTTTTCAAAGACAACTTCTTCTCCAAATCAATTGTAAGTCATTTTTATCTAGTTTCCTTAAATCCTTAACATCTTTTAACATGATTTCAACTCAAAATCAGTGATTTTCATGGGGGGAATTGGGTATTTTTGGTAGAACCTAGGTTTTTTGTGAATTGGAGATTTGGACCTCGATTTGAGGTCCAATTTCAAAACAAATTATATATTTGGGTTAGTGGGGGAACCGGTAATCGGGTTTTGGTTTGAACCTCTAGTTTTGACCTTGTGGACCTGGGGCGATTTTAGACTTTTTGGGTAAAACTTCGGCATTTTCATGCATTGGAATCGATTCATTTAGAGTTTATTGATATAATTAAGTAACTTGTGACTAGATACGAGCAAATTGGTGGTGAAAGCAAGGGGTAAAGCGATAGTTAAGACGTGAATTGTGTTTGTGGCATTGAGGTAAGTGTTTTGAGAGATTACGAGTTGCGTCCTATTTGCTACATGCTACTTGTTGTGTACGACATATAGGCATGGTGACAAGTATCTATAAGTTGGTGTCAAGCATGACCGTGAGTCTTAAATTGAAATGTGATGTGTTCTTAAAAAATACTACGGATGTTTAAGTTGATGATACAGTGTGTTGAGCAAGGATTTTGAATATACACATGGAAATTACTTATGATTGAGTATTGGTGTTAGTTGAGGTAATTGAATGTTGGAAAAAGTTTGGTCATAGAGGTTTCTCCCTCACCGGGATATATTTACTTATACTGTCGATTCCCTTGTTGGGATAGTGTAGCTTCTTTAATTAATCCCTTGCCGGGACTCTATTTGTGAATTGGTATTGAACTGTATATACAGATCGGGTTGCGCGCCGCAATAGTGATATAAATGGATCGGGTTGCATGTCGCAACAAATATAAATGGATCGGGTTGCACGCCGCTACAATGATATAAATGGATCGGGTTGGATGTCGCAACAGTGATATAAATGGATGGGGTTGCACGCCGCAACAATGATATAAATGGATCGGGTTGCAGGTCGCAACAATGATTAAATTTTTTGGGATCGAGTTACATGCCACAACAATGTTATTATTATTTTGCAGTAGATGTTAGATTGTTCTCATGTATTTCTCTTAAATTACTGCTGGTATTAATATTCCCTCGCAGCATCTACCCCCTCCCATCTTTATTTGTTTATTCCTATTTTATTTTCCACTGCATATTATATTTCTGCACAGGTTTATTTCATAGTTTGGTCCTAGACTCGTCACTACTTTGCCGGGGTTAGGCCAAGCACTTACCAGCACATAAGGTCGGTTGTGCAGATACTACACTCTGCACTATATGCAGATCCCGGAGCAACTTCTAGACCGTAGTATTTGGGCGGCTGCCTTCAGTCCAGCTTGAGATCCCAACATTCTCTTCTATCTTACTATGTATTTTGTTTTCATTTGTTTCCAAGACAGATTGTATTTTCTTCTCAGTCATTTGGTTGTAGTATTCCTAGACAATCCTTGATATTGTGACACTGGATTTCGGGTAATGTATGTTGGTGTAGTCGTACTAGTTATGGTTAATTATCAGATTAAGTCTTCCACTTGTTTTTATTTATTGTTAATGCTTAACTGTTGATTACATGTTAGTTAAATTATTAAAAAGGGCTAATGGATGAGTTAGTAATTCTACAATACGCGGCTTGCCTAGCTTCCATGAGTAGGCACCATCACGACACCCGAGGGTGGGAAATCCGGGTCGTGACAAGTTGGTATCAGAGCTCTAGGTTACATAGGTCTCACAATTTACGGACAAGCTTAGTAGAGTATGAGGGATTGGTACGGAGATGTCTGTATATATCCCAGAAGCTACAGAGTTAGGAAAAACTTCACATTTATTCTTTCTTATCGTGCAGTTTGGTTTCTCAATGCTAATTGAATTTCTACTATGTTCTTTCGTAGATGGCGAGAATACGCACTTCTTCATCCATCGACTAGCAGCCCGAGCCCCCAGAAGTAGTTCCTACAAGGGGCAGAGGGCGAGGGCGAGCGAGAGGGCGAGGCCATGAGAGGGGCCGAGGTAGGGGCAGATCTCAGCCTAGAGCAGCAGAACTAGTGGCGGAGCCTCAAGTTGACTTTGATGATGAGGTTCCGGCCGCAAGTTGCAACCCCGGTACTTCAGGATGCTCTGGTCCGTCTAGTGGGCCGTATGGAGAGTGTCACCTGAACATGCTTGCTTCTTGTAGCTCCAGCCATCTCTTAGGCTGGAGGAGGATCCCGGACTCCTACCACTCGTACTCCAGAGCAGATGGCTCCCTAGTTTCAGACTCCAGCAGCTCAGCTAGTTGGAGCAATTCAGCCGGGTGTGGTAGTTCCTACCGGTGATGGAGCAGCTATGTCTGCCGATGCTTTGTGGAGATCGGACATGTTCACCAAGCTCTTAACTACTACTTTCAGTGGTGATTCTTTTTAGGATCCCCAGGATTATCTAAACAGTTGTCACGAGGTTATAAGGAATATTGGGATAGTGGAGACCAATAGGGTCGATTTACTACTTTCTGCTTATCTGGATCCGCCAAGACTTGGTGGAGAGATTATTGTTGGCTAGACCAGCCGGATAACCAACTTTGACTTAGGAGCAGTTTACTTAGCTATTTCTGGAGAACTTTCTCCCCATCACTCAGAGAGAGGCCTATCGGAGGGAGTTTGAGCATCTCCAGCATGGTTCTATGACTGTTACTCAGTGTGAGACGAGATTCATCGACTTAGCTCGTCATGCTCTTGTCATACTTACTACCGAGAGAGAAAGAGAGGGTGGGGAGGTTCATTGAGAGACTTATCTTTCCTATTCTACTTCAGATAGCTAGGGAGACATGGAGTGAGATTTCCTTCCAGGAGGTGGCCAATGTGGCCAGGAGAGTGGAGATGGTTCTATCGTAGGGAGGTGGTCATGGGTCGGACAAGAGGCCTCGCCATTCAGGAAGATTCAGTGCTGCCTCATCTCGAGGTAGGGATTCGTATGGTAGAGGCCATCATACTAGGCCCTTTCAGTCAGCACTTCAGGTTTCTCACGGTGTTTTAGGTGGTTGTGGTTCTCATATGTAGTATTCTGATCAGCAGTCCTATAGTGCACCACCATCTCCCATCAGTGCACCACCACTCTAGAGTTTTTCGGGTGGTTATTCAGGCCTCCAAGGTCAGTCTCAGTTTCCTCAGTCGTAGCACTCAGATGGATGTTGTAAGTGTGGCGAGTATGGTCATATTCGGAGGGCTAGTCCGAGATTGGTGGGTACCTAGTCGCACCAACAGGGTTCCCATGGTATTGTTCCGGTACCAGGTATTCCGCCGCCCGCTCTGCCACCTAGGGTTAGGGGTAGATGTGCTAGGGGTGGAGGTAGAGGTGCTAGAGGTAGAGCTCGAACCGCTAGGGGTGGAGACCAGCCAGCAAGCTGCAGGGCATCCCACAGATGTAGTACAAAGTGGTGGGGCCCAGCCACAACGTTATGCCGAGGATTCTGATGCAGTTATCATATGTACTGCTCTGGTTTGTGGCAGAGATGCTTCAATTTTATTTGATCTAGGGTCTACCTACTCCTATATGTCGTTTTATTTTGCACTGTATCTCATTATGCCTAATGATTCCTTGCGTGCCCTTGTATATATGTCTACACCGGTGGGTGATTCTACTATGGTAGATCGAGTCCATCGCTCTTGTGTCGTTGTGATTGGGTTTTTTGAGACTCGTGTAGATTTGTTGCTTCTGGATATGGTTGATTTCGATGTTATATTGGGGATGGACTGGTTATCACCTTACCATGCTATCTTGGACTATCAGGCCAAGACTGTGACCTTAGCCTTGTCGGGTTTACCTGGTTTAGAGTGTAGAGACTCTTGGTCATTCTACCCGTAGTGTTATTTCTTACGGGAAGGCTCAACGTATGGTCGAGAAAAGGGTGTTTGAACTATTTGGCATATGTTGGTGATTCTAGTGCAGAGATTCCTTCTATTGATTCTGTGCCTATTGTTCGTGAGTTCCCTGAGGTATTTCCTTCAGACCTACCGGGTATGCCACCTGACAGGGATATTGACTTCTGCATTGATTTGGCTTCGGGTACTCAGCCCATTTCTATCCCCCCGTATCATATGGCCACGCCTGAGTTGAAGGAATTGAAGAAGCAATTGCAAGACTTGCTTAAAAAAGGTTTCATTAGACCAGTGTTTTGCTTTGGGTGCACCGGTATTGTTTGACAAGAAGAAGGACGGATCGATGAGAACGTGTATGGATTACCAGCAGTTAAACAAGGTTACAATCAAGAATAAGTATCCATTGTCGAGGATTGTAGATTTGTTTGATCAACTTAAGGGTGCCAAGGTATTGTCAAAAATTGGCTTGATATCTGGCTACCATCAGTTGAGGATTAGGGCATCTGATGTCCCGAAGATAGCTTTTCACGCTCAGTACAGGCATTAAGAGTTCTTGGTGATGTCATTCCGATTTACAAATACCCCAGCAGCTTTTATGGATTTGATGAACCGAGAGTTCAGGTCTTACTTGGATTCGTTCGTGGAAGTCTTCATTGATTATATTTTGATCTTTTTCTGTAGCCGGGAAGAGCACGAGCAGCATTTTAGAGTGGTTCTTCAGACTCTGAGAGATAGTCAGTTGTATGCCATGTTTTCGAAATTTGAGTTCAGTTGCATTTGTGGGTCATGTCGTATTAGCACAGGGTATTCAGGTTTATCTGAAGAAGATTGAGGCAGTCAAGAACTGGCCTAGACCAGCATCATCTACAAAGATCTGGAGTTTCTTCGGATTGGCAGGCTACAATCGTCGGTTCGTGGAGGGGTTTTCATCTATTACATCCCTGATGACCAGGCTGACTCAGAAGGGTTCCTAGTTCAGGTGGTTAGACAACTGTGAGGTAAGCTTTCAGAAGCTCAAGACAGCTCTGACCACGACACCGGTGTTGGTTTTACCCACAGGTTCAGGGCCTTATATAGTTTATTGTGATACATCTCGTATACTTGGTGCGGTATTGATATAGGATGGCAAGGTCATTTTATATGCTTCACGACAGTTGAAGATTCATGAGAAGAACTATCCAGTCGATGATTTGGAGTTAGCAGCCATTGTTCACGCGTTAAAGATTTGGAGACATTATCTGTATGGCGTGGCGTGTGAGGTATTCACATATTAGAAGAGTCTGCAGTATTTGTTCAGGCAAAAGGACTTGAATTTGAGGCAGAGAAGGTGGTTGGATCTGTAGAAAGACTATGATATCACCATCATATCTCATCCGGGAAAGGCCAATTTGGTGGCCGATGCTTTGAGTAGGAAGTCAGCCAGTATGGGTAGTCTTTCTTATATTTCGGTCGGTGAGATACCACTTGCTTTGGATGTTCAAGCTTTTTCCAATCAGTTTGTGAGGTTGGATGTCTCCGAGCCCAATCGTGTGTTAGCTTGCACTGTTGCTCGTTCTTCCTTGTTGGAGTATTCAAGATTGACAGTACCATGATCCTCATTTGTGTGTCATTAGAGACACTGTGCGGCACGGAGGTGCCATGCAGGTTAGCTTAGGAGATGATGGAGTTTTGAGATTGCACGGTCAAGTTTGTGTGCCTAATGTGGATGGGCTTCGAGAGTTGATTTTAAAGGAGACCCATAGCTCCCGGTACTCTATTCATTCGGACGTCGCAAAGATGTATCAGGGTTTGCGGCAATATTATTGGTGGAGAAGAATGAAGAAGGATATAGTTGCATATGTGGCTCAGTGTTTGAATTGTCAGCAGGTTAAGTACGAGCATCAGTCGCCTGGTGGTTTGTTCCAGAAGATTGAGTTTCCTGAATGGAAGCGGGAGCATATCACTATAGACTTCGTTTTTGGACTCCCACAGACTCAGAGGATGTTCGATGCAGTGTGGGTTATTGTTGATAGGCTCACCAAGTCAGCGCATTTCATTCATGTAGCAATCTCCTATTCTTCCAAGAGGTTATCTGAGATCTATATACGAGAGATTGTTTGTCTTCATGGTGTGCCGTGTCTATCATTTCGGATCGAGGTACGCAATTTATGTCATATTTCTGGAGAGCAGTTCAGCGAGAGTTGGGCACACGAGTTGAGTTGAGCAGAGCATTTCATTCTCAGACAGACGGGTTGTCCTAGCGGACTATTCAAATTTTGGAGGATATGCTCCGAGCTTGTGTCATTGACTCTGGAGGCTCGTGGGATAAATTTTTGCCTTTAGCAAAGTTTGCTAAAAATAACATCTATGAGTCGAGTATCCATATGTCTCCTTATGAGGCTTTGTATGGTAGGAGGTGTCGGTTGGACGGTTTGAGCCGGGAAAGGCTCGGTTGTTGGGTATGGATCTGGTTCAGGGAGCCTTGGACAACGTCAAGATTATTCATGATAGGCTTCGTACAGCTCAGTCCAGGTAAAACAGTTATGCCGACCGTAAGGTTCGAGATTTGTCTTGCACGGTTTGTGAGCGGGTATTACTTCGAGTGTCGCCTATGATGGGCGTGATGAGATTTGGGAAGAAGGGAAAGCTCAAACCTAGGTTCATTAGCCCGTTTAAGATTATTGATCAAGTGGGAGAGGCGGCTTACAGACTTGCATTGCCGCCAAGTTTATCAGCTGTGCATCCAATGTTTCATTCATCAGCGACTTTAACCTATGAGTCAGATGAGCTGGACTTAGAATACAATAGTCAATCTTGTCCCTTTCTACCCACCTCATCACATGGGTCAGGTATATGCTCCTTGGCTCCAGCCACTAAACTCTTTCAACCCACCCTCTCCTTACTTGAGTCCGCTGAGTCCTCTAGAGAGTCTCACCCCACAAAAATGTCCCACACAATCACTACACGAACTAGAAAGGCATACAAGAAAAGAGTTGGCAGCAATAATTGGAGAGATGAGGGAGACACGCACAGAGTTTTGGTGGTTAAAGGGCATTCAGTTCTACAACCTCAAAGTACAGTTCGAAAAAAAGTTTGTTCTAAAATGTCCACCGAAAATGGTAACATGCAGTCTAAATTTTCGCCAAACAACCAACCCAGAGGTAGAGAAATATGCCATGGTGATCATTCCAACGCTTCTTCAGCTTCCTATGAGTCTGGATCCCATGACGTCTCATGATGTCCATCCAATGTCTCAAACTCCAATAGGGCAGATCAACAACCCTAACTCCTATATGAATTTCCTAGTTTGGAACTGTAGACGTTCGCATAATCCAAAATCTAGAAGACACTTTAGGGCTTTATTGGATAATCATAGGCCAGCGTTAGCTATCTTTCTTGAAACACACATTCAAGATCATACAAGTCTGCATGAAGATTTTAATTTTGGTAATATGTCCCAAGCCCTAATGGTCTTTTAGGTGGTTTAGTAGTACTGTCGAATGCAGATCGTATTAGTGTGACGAAAATGAGGATCTCTGACCAAGAGATACACTGCATGATCCAGGTTTGTCCCACTAAATCTCCTTGGTTATTATCTGTAATATTTTCTAGTCGTCATTACCAGTTACGTGATGTTCTTTGGCATATTTTAAATAATTTGCATGACACTGTTGGCATGCCTTGGTTAATAGAGGGCGATTTTAATAAGGTTTTAGAGGCTAGGAAAAAATTTGGGGGCCTACCTATAAGAAATACTAGGACCGATAAATTTGCTAAGTGTCTGAATTTATAAACTAATTGACTTAGGTTATCAAGGTAGTCGTTTTACATGGACAAACAAGCATAGACATGGTCATACAATATTAGAACGACTTGATCATTTTCTGGCTACTTATGATTGGCTAACCTATATCCAGAAATGACAGTGAGGCATCTACCATGTACTCATTCAGATCACAGCCCGGTCTTAATTAGCTTAGAACCTACTCATTTTATACAACATAAGATATTTAGATTTGAAACTATGTGGGCATCTCATTTACAGTTTTAACAAATTGTTCATGACACTTGGTCGGATGATCTGCCATTCATGTCTACTCTTAATAATTTTAAGGCAGTTACCATAAGATGAAATCAAAATACATTTGGAAATATATTTCAACAAAAAAGAAAGATTTTGGCAAGGTTATCAGGGATCCAATATTCTATCCATTATCCTACAAGTATGTTCCAACAAAATTTGGAAACTCAATTGACTTTAGAATACAGTCACATATTGCGCATAGAAGAGTAATTTTGGCAATTAAAATCTCGTATTAATTGATTAAATGATGGGAATATCAAATGATGACTTGACCTATGATGTGGAGCCAGTGGCTATTTTGGGTCGTCATTTTCGAAAGTTGAGATCAAAGGATATAGCTTCGGTGAAAGTGCAGTGGAGAGGTCGGCCCGTGGAAGAGGCTACTTGGGAGACCGAGCGAGAGATGCAGAGGAGATATCCTCACCTGTTTGAGGCTTCAGGTATGTTTCTTGACCCGCTCAAGGACGAGCGTTTGTTTTAGTTGGGGAGGATGTGACGACCCGGCCCGTCATCACGTGAGTTACCACCCCGTTTCCCAATTTTTCTGCCTTTTTATGTTTTATTATATGAGTCTTGGGTGAATGCGTTGAATTGGATTGGTTTTAAATGAAAATAAGACACTTAGTCTTTTTAAGGAAGGCTTATTTTGGAAAAGTCAATCGGATGTTGACTATTAACTTAGAGGGTCTGGATGCGATTTCTGGTGATTCGGTTAGCTTTGGGGGTTGATTTGTGACTTAGGAGTGTGATCGGAATTGATTTTGGAGGTCCGGTGTAGAATTAGGCTTGAATTGGCGAAGTTAGTATTTTGGCGAATTCCGGTTGATAGGTGAGATTTTGATCCGAGGGTCGGAATGGAATTCCGAGAGTTGCTGTAGCTTTGTTAGGTGATTTGGGATGTATGTGCAAAATTTCAGGTCATTCGGAGGTGTTTTGGTCGGGTTTTTGATAAAATGCATAATTCGGAAGTTTTATAAGAACCTAGGCTTGGATCCGATGTAATTTGATGGTTTTGGTGTTGTTTGTGGTGTTTTGATGATTGGATCAAGTTTGAATGATGTTTTAGGATGGGTTGGCACTTTTGGTTGAGGTCCCGGGGGCCTCGGGGTGATTTCGGATAGCCATTGGGATGGATTTTGGAGTTGTGAAACTGCTGGTTTGCTGATATCTCGTATTTCTTCATCTGTGGAAAAGGAGCCGCAGAAGCGGTTCCGCAGATGCAAGGGTTTGGTCACAAGTGCGAGTGTAGGCTATGTGGAGGATTTCCGCAGAAGCGGAGGGGTTCCGCAAGAGCGGTCTCCGCAAATAAGGTTGCTGACCGCAGAAGCGGCCCGTGTTGGTGAAGGGTTAAGTAATGTAGCCTTTTCAGACTTGTTAGAGTTGTTAAAAGAGGCATTTCCTTTTGCTAAGCTGCCAGAGTCTTTCAGCAATGCTAAAAATATGATGCCAAGTGTTCATGGTAGGAAAGAGCACAAGCTAATTGTGCTAAATGAGAACAATCAACCCATAGGTCCTACTCCTGATGTTGTAGCAGAGTTGGGTAGTTTCCTCGGCACATTGGCAAGGAATGCGGCCTTTTGTCCTCTTAATGTGTTTAATTGGAGGAAAGTTGAAACAGAAGAAGATATGTGGAAATATATCAAGGTATGAAGTTCGTAATATTCTGTGTACATATTTCATATTTTTACACTAACCTAACTGTACCAAATTTGTAGGGAAAATATGACATTCATGATGCTACAAAAAGGTGGGTTTTTATTCAATTCAGAATATTTGGAGAAAGTATAAGAATCAATTATTTAATGAGCATTATAAACCCTATGAGAATGACGAGCTTCGAATGGAGAATATGCCAATTGATGTTCCTGAATCTCAATTTAGGGATCTTCTCAATTATTGGAACTCTGATGCCTACAAGGTAAAACTTAGTATTGTCCCATGATTTGTTGAAAATGTCTTGTTTATGTTTACCTGTGTACAATTTAAGTTCTGATTTACCACAGAACTTGTGGGGGGAAGCTATACTTACAGCTAACTGAATAATCAACCGTGTACCTCATAGTAAAACACAGTCCATTCCTTATGAAAAATGGAAAGGAAGGAAGCATAACTTGAAATACTTCAAAGTGTGGGGGTTTTCAGCTAAGGTAAAAGTTCCTACACCTAAAATGGTTAAGATAGGTCCAAAAAATGGTTGATTGTGTATTTATTGGATATGTAACCAATAACAAGGCATATCGTTTTCTGGTTCATAAATTAGAAAATCCTGAGATCCACGTTAATACGGTAATAGAATCAAATAATGCTGAATTTTTTAAAACTATTTATCCGTATAAAAAGGAAAGTGAATTGTCCTACCAAAATTCAAAACGATCTCGGTATGAAACAACAAATGGTATGCCTAATTAGGAAAATCCGAGAAGAAGTAAACGTCAAAGAACATCTACTTCATTCGGTTCAGATTTTCTTACTTTCCTGCTAGAAAATGAGTCTCTAACCTTCATAGAAGCAATGTTTTTCTTAGAAGCACAATAGTGGAAAAAGGCTCTCAATAATGAAATAGAATCCATATTGAGCAACCACACCTAGAAATTGGTTGATCTTCCTCCAGGTAACAAAACTTTTAATTCTAAATGGATTTTCAAGAAGAAAATGAAAGACGATGGCACTATTGACAAATACAAGGCAAGACTTGTTATCAAAGAATTTAGACAGCGAGAAGGTCTTGACTATTTTGACAGATTCTCGCCGGTAACAAGAATTACATTCATTCGGATGCTAATAGCGTTAGCTGCCTTGTATGGTCTTCAAATCCATTAAATGGATGTAAAAACAACCTTCTTAAATGGTGATCTAGAGGAAGAAATTTACATGAACCAACCTGAAGGGTTTGTGATTCCGAATAAAGAAAAGAAGGTGTGCCGACTTGTTAAGTCCTTTTATGGATTAAAACAAGCACTCAAGCAATGGCATGCAAAATTTGACCAAACAATATTGTCAAATGGCTTTAAGATTAATGATATGATAAATGTGTTTACATTAAGAACGTTCCAAATCATATAGTCATTGTTTGCTTATATGTTGATGATATGCTAATAATGAGCAAAGACATTGCCGACATTCAAGCTACTAAGCGTATGCTTGCTAGTAAGTTTGATATGAAAGACTTAGGAGTTGCCGATGTAATTCTAGGAATTAAAATTCCTTAAGCTTGTTGTCGCTACTATGTTAAAACAGAAATTAGAAAACTGTTAGAAGAAACTGGAAAAAACTGTAAACGATAAGCAATATTTCGAGTCTACAATTTTCTTGTGCGTCCTTAAGGAATTTTAACCCCCTCACAAGTTGCCAAAGTAATGGATCAAATCCTCGCAGGATAAAACATAATATACCTTCCTGCAACAATGGCAATACAAACTGCAGGATACCAATGAACTCAAAGTACGGAGCAAAATCACACTTATGAATTTAAAAGAGAAACTGCGAAATAGAATGCAGAATTTTCAGAAGGAAGTTCTGTATTTTTCCAGTATGTGAAAAGAAGCTATGCCTCAGAATTTATAGGCAATTATCGGAAGAGGTGTGATGTTTGTTCATAATGTGAACAGATATTTGAAAGGAAGAGGTGCCTGTTCATAATGTGTACAGAAGGGAAAACATCGTTCATCGTTTTGGATTATACATTCCAGTTAATTTCGTTAATGAACTGAGTGGCACTTAATTAATTCTTAAATAATAAAATAAATAAACTTTGTCCAAAAAATTAGTCTTATCCAAATCCAAAGCCGAAGCCGAGCCGAGCGACGACGACGACGACGACGCGAGACTTCATTCTCTTCAACTCCTTTAAGAGCTCTAAGAAGTGATCCTATATTTATACACATAAGTGTAGTTGTCTCACACCAATGTGGGACAAAGTTCATTTGTCATAAATGACAAAGCTCACTTGATTCAAATTTTCCATTTCCCACCATTTCTCAATTCACATTTGTAGTCTTTAAAGCCCAATGGCTTAAAGTCCAATAGAAGTTAATATATAGGTGCACCAATCTCTAGTATATTACGCTGGAACTTTTCGTGTTGCAGCAAAATAGTAGCTATTTTCAATGACCAGTCCGCTGGCTAGCCCGTGCTATTTTCACCGAACCTAGGGCTGTCAAATTTGGCCTAAGCCTAAATGACCCGCCCAACTCACCAAAGGTTGGGCTGGTTATTGACCCGCCTATTTATTGAACTCAGCCCATATTGACTCAAATCATCTCAACTCATTTAAAGTTATGCTAATTTTTAGCCCAAATTGATTCAACAGTAACTTTGCCAAAATATCTTAGAATTATTTTTTGATATATTATTTATGACCATAACAAAAGAGAAAAAAAGTCTTATTTAGTAATTACAAAATTCATAACAAAATAATAAAAATTAATTAAAAAACTTGATAAGAGTCGAACGGGTTGGACTATGATCCAAATTTTAGTCAATTCTTGATCCAACCATTTTAACCCAAGTAACTTTTGTGCGGGTCAAATTTATTTACTCAACCCTTTTAGACCTGTCCAAAATCGGCTCAATCCGCCTTTGACACCCCATGCAAACCCATTAATTACCTTGTTTCAGATCTTACATCATTTGCCATATGAGATTTCTCGAATATAAAAAAAATAATTTATCGTTCTAATTCAACAATCAGTAAAAATAGCTCAAACCAAGTAGGCTTTGTATACAACAGTGTGTTGTACTACGTACTCTAGAATTAGATATGTTTGTTTTTTTTTGGTTTGCACAAGGAAAATTTTGGGGAAAATTGAAATAATTAAAGCCAAAGGAGAACCTAGTAATATCACAAAAGATTTGGTTTGACATTTGTTAAGAAAAAATCGATCCAAGAGCAATAATAATAATTTGATTCAAAATTTCAGTTTCATTTGTAAATATTTACAGTTATTTACATTGATACGCGTCTAGAATAGACGATATTAAGAGTTTTGGATTCTTGATTTTCTCTCACTCTCCTAATATTCTCTGCCCTTTTTTACTAGACTAGAAAAGGGTCCGGTTTCTCTTATACTCCTTATACTGAAGAAGCAACCAAAGGTATATTCCATAAAATTCAGTCTTTAACTTGATATTGAATTTGGGTTGTCTCTGTTTCACTTCTTGGATTTTGTTTTCACATGCACTCAATTGATCGTGACTATGTGCTTTTTTTATTGTTGTTTTTGGTTACACAAACTACTACTATTTGTTTGTATAACTGGTTTAGTGTATTGTTTTGGTGGGAAAAAATTAATGTGCGAGGATACACTTCCAACCAAGAAGTTGTGAGTTCCAGTCTTCCCAAGAGCAAGGCGGGAAGTTCTTGCAGGGACGGATGCTGAGCGTCTATGCCTCCCTAGGGTAAGTTGTGCGTACACACTACCCTCCCCGGACCTCACTAAGTGGGATTATACTGGGTTGTTGTTGTTGCTGTGTTAGAACAAAAACGAAAGCAAAGTAACAAAATTAATGACCGACTCCAATTAAAACTAAAATCCCATCGAATGGAAATAGTAGTGTTTTCTTAATCAATAAGATTACGATAGCTTCAGAATTGTTATGATCATAGTGGGAGTATGCAGCGGCGGCCCTCCCGGATTTTTACTCAAAAACTTTAAAAAGTAAATAAGTCAAGAAGCCAAGTAGATTCATCATCTAATATACATAAGGATTTTGACATTATATACATCCGCCCCCAGCTCCGTCCACGGGAGTATGAGTATGAGGGAACATTTTGTTTCTTAGGCAGAAGTGGTTTGAATTTAAAATTGATGGGTTCAACTTTTAGGGCTTTTAGCTCTCAACTTATTGTACTTCAAAAAGTATGGGTTTAGTTTTAATATTTGTTAAATCTTAATGTTTTTTCATTTTGTTAAAAGTGAAGGGCACATTCTACAAATAGCGGGAGATGCGTGACATATGGTCTATTATAGATCATTCAGGAGATACATTAATAAGAAACTGATAACTGAATAAGTAATGGAACTTATCTTGAGTGAAATGGATCTCCTGTTGTCCGGTCACCATTACACTTCTATATCTTGGTAGTTGGTATGAGATGAGTGCTAGTGCATCTGAATTCTGAAATATTAAAGAGTTAGATTGTATTGACTCCTGCTGTTTAGGCTGAATGTATCATCAAGTGCAGTGGATAGTGAAGTGTGACAAAAATGCATGAATGAACTTCCACTGTATACATTGACCATTCTTATTCCTGTCCTTTGTGTTTCTTTGGGCATGAATTCCCTACTTCTTGCCGTCCTATTGTTTCTGTTAGTCTTTTCCATTCCTTTCTCTTTAAGGACAAAGGGGACATTCATGTAAATCCCTACTTCTGGTGATTTTTACTAGAAATATGTAAATCTATCTGACCTCAATTGAGGGAAGGTTTAAAAAACAATACAGACAAAAGTTTATACCAGTGAGCTGATATTTTGAACATATTATACAATGATTATGCGTAATGAACTGATACTTGTAGCTCTTGGAAGATGGCTGATGGCGAGGATATTTAACCACTTGTTGTTGACAATGGAACTGGAATGGTCAAGGTTAGTTAGCAAAACGTGCTTGCAATTCTGTATTACTCCTTATGTAACTTATTAATGTACAATGACTGAGTTATTTATTTCTTTAGGCTGGTTTTGCTGGGGAGGATGCTCCACGGGCTGTTTTTCCAAGTATAGTTGGCCGTCCTCGTTACACTGGTGTCATGGTTGGGATGGGACAAAAGGATGCCTATGTTGGTGATGAAGCTCAGTCTAAAAGAGGTATTTTGACTCTAAAATATCCAATTGAACATGGCATAGTAAGCAACTGGGATGACATGGAGAAAATATGGCATCACACATTTTACAATGAGCTCCGTGTTGCTCCCGAGGAGCATCCCCTCCTTCTGACAGAGGCACCACTTAACCCCAAGGCAAACCGAGAGAAAATGACTAAAATAATGTTTGAGACATTCAATGTGCCAGCCATGTATGTTGCAATCCAGGCTGTTCTCTCTCTGTATGTTAGTGGTCGTACAACTGGTAAGCAATAGATGAATTACCAACGTACTCTATTTCTTTATCGTTTTGTGTTACTAATTGTCACGACCCAAACCCCGGTCGTGATGGCGTCCAACACATTGCTAGACAAGCCCGACCATTATCCATTTACCATTCCAATTATTATCTCAAATATTCCAAATTAGGAAAAAAAAAATCTCCTTTTTCCATAGTAATGATATGAGTGCGGAAAAATAAAATAACCGAAATAACAGCCCATCAGGATCTGGTGTCACAAGTCTGATCCTCTACATACAATGGAATAATATCCTAAACAAGCCGAGTCTAAAGCAAAAGTAAAAGAGGTAATGGGAAGGAGAGATCAGGTCCTGCGGACGCTGGCAGCTACCTCGATAACTTCGCAACTAGCTGAAACAGCAACAGATATCAACCGCTCTCCTGGATCCCTGTATCTG
>MU669747.1:85132-98193 GCA_026770625.1 Nicotiana glauca | reverse complement strand
AGGGATTTCAGGAATCCCAGGCAGTGCATACACCCAAGATATTCATAGAAATTGAGTTGTGTAGTGTGGAAAAGCTAGCCCTTATGTGTCCAAGTTCAGAGGGAGCTTCAGGGTCCCAAGGCAAGGCTCACATAAGAGGGGCAGAACTAAAATTCTAAGAGTTGAGTATAAGTGCAATAGAAAAGGGTAGAGGGACTACCCAGGCAGGTTGGTGGTCATGCCCATCCACAATATAGACTGGCACACCCCTGACCAAACCTATTATTAAGCTTTTAGGAGTAAAGACCTATTGGAGGTCAAGCCATGGCCTGAACAATAATCAGAAGTACTGGCAGGCCAAGGCTGTTACTCAGAATACACACAATGAGGGAATGAGGGTGGGAAATTGACAAGCTTAGGACCCCAAAGGCTCCAGTTCATAGCGATGGACAATGATTTCAGGCATTGCCATGTTTCTGAACCATAATTTAAAGCATACAAAGGGGATATGAGGGTTTGGGATTCATAAAGTATCAAATACATGACAAACAACTGACAGGATGCACCTGTAAATTAAACATTGAATTACAAGGGAAGGGAAACATGTTACAGCATGCTAGAAACAAATATTAACCAAGGAAGACATGAACAGAAGTAGGCAGTAATGAAACACATTGTTGTTGGGACATGTAAATTAACTGGGACATACCAGTAGAGAAGCAAAAAGTGCAGAAGAAAGTAGAGTAAACGAAGTCCACAGCAGCAGAAGTAGCAGAAAGGGGGAGAGAGTTTTAAGTGAGAATGATTTTTTGTTTAACTCAGATTGCTTTTTGTGTTCGTGTGTGTTCAAAGAAAAAGGAGGAGAGTATTTATAGCTTTGAAAACATGTAGATAAATAAGGTAACAAGTACAAAACTATCACAAATATGGCATGGTCACAAATCAGAATCAATTAGCATAAGACTCCCCTTTAATCAGGGGATTCTCATTCAAACGGATACTAATAGGATTTAAATAAGGAAAGGGAGAATATGCCTTGTAAATAGAATGGTTGTTGCCATAAAAGAAGCAGTAAGTTAATACAATGGGCAATTGAGTATAAGTACAGGGTTTGAAATTATCTTTTGGAAAGATTCAGGGAGGCCAATCAAAGGAAAAGAATCAATTACCCCTTAACAGGCGAGTAAAATCAGAATTTCACAAAGGAAAAGTTTTTTTTTGAAAATTAATCACAAGTTTTGAGAATCGATCACAAAAGGAACTCAGTGTATATAGACAAATGCACAAGTAATAGACACGTGAAGCCGAGCTATGGCAAAATAACAGCATATAGTACTAACTAAAAGGAAGACATTCGAAGCATGATAGTCAAGTTTGAGTGTTTAACAATAGAGAAGAAGATCAGAAACATGCAAAGAGTTGAGTGAAAACCATACGAGTTGCACAAACAATTTCAAAGAAATCGAATGGTCCCCAAAGAAACGAGGGTTTTCAAAAATCAATCGAGTTTCGACGAGACAAGAAGATAAACAAATAAACAGGTTCAGAATCTCGGATAAGCCCAAAATTAGGGCTTTCACTATGCTAACTCAGGTAAAAAAAATAAGGCAAATCAAACGACCATTAACAAACAGACCAAGAAACTCAAACAAAATCCCCAAGAAAATTAGAGTTTTCAACATGCTAACTCAGAGAGAAGATAACACAAGCAAAACACAATAAAACATGTCAAGAATTAGAGAAGAGATTCGAAATAAATTAACATGAAACCCTAGTTGAAGAATAAAGAGTTTTTGAAAGCAAAAATTAAAGAATCTTCGAGAAAAATGCATAGAAGGTTCACACACACATAGATCCAGAACATATCTAAAATAAATCGAAGGAACCTTAGAGATTAGGGTTTCGATGAGAAACCCAGGTGATGAGAAAGGATTTGGAAACCATCAATCTAAGCAGGAAAGTCGAAGATCGAACTCGAATAGCCATGACTGGCCGGACAAAGGTTGAAGACGACTGGAGAACAGTCATCGAACAAAGGCTTGGTCGGAACCCTTCAAGATCTGGCAATAGGACCTTTAGAAAATAGCACGCAAAAGCCATGCGAGGCTATTGTAGGCCTCCGATGAGCCTGAGAAGCCATAGATTAGGGTTTCGATGAGAGGCGGTGGTTAGGGTTTGAGGTGAGTTGAGAGAAGAGAGGATTCAGAGGCGGCGATCGAGAGAAATGAGGTAGGGTTTTGGGGTCGTTTGAATTAAAAAAGGAAAGGGAAGAGGGGAGTAGTTGATCTAAAGGATCAAAGGCTGGGATTGAACGGGTTAAATGGGAAACGGGTTTGGGTATGATAGGAAAGGGTATGGGTTGGGTAAGCGTATTAATTGGGATGGGTAATTGGATTTCAAATTGGGGCTGAAATGGGGTGCCAAATTGGCTAAAATTGAAATGCAATAAGGCCAAATCGTAAATAGCTAATTTTCCCCTTTTAATTTTATAAAAACAGTAATACTGATTTAAAAAACAAATTAAACGTACTGGGTAAATAAGTATTATATAAATATTAATTAAAAAATGCTGGGACTAATTTTATAAACATAAAATATCATAAATTACAAGATAGGCTATAATTGCAACTATATGTCATTTAGCTTTAAAAATACCAAATGAACTTATAAAAATATGCAAAAATTACCTTAATTATATTTTGGTGTAAATGTGAAAATAAAATGAATTATTCACTAAAATGATAATTCTAGAAATAATTATTGGATTTTGTTTTCTAAAAAATAGGTAATAAGTTGGTTTTAAAAATCATTAAAAAGGCCAAAACTCTTGGGTGTGCTTATATATGCACCAATATGCTATTTTGGAAATATTCTTAACTTAGGGTAAAATTGGGTATCAACAGGTGCCCCTCTTTACCCGGAAAGGATGAAAGAGTTGTTGGGTAAAGATATGATGGCCAATTTTGACCGGACGAGGCGATTTGAAAAGAACTTGACCGAGCTCCGGTTTCTGAGCTGCCTACATATCCCTGGTTTTACAGGAATTAGGCCGTATGTAGTTCAGGAAACATTAATGGAACATGCTGATGGTGATTCGAAAGAGATGGGGCACGATGTTTATGGGGCAAGAGGTATCTGAAACTTGATCGGCGGCGGGGCCTGGAGTGGGATTGCTCCTGCTGAGACGGCCATTGCTAGCCAGTGTACCTGCAAGTAAGCAATACGGACGTATATTGTGCATAAACTTAAACATGATGCAAGTTCCTGTTAGACCATGAATATTGTCCTTGGACGGTTAGGATGACGTCCTCGAACCATGATGTCCTGGGCCATGAAGCGCAAAATTAAAGGATTCGCAGGCTATGAAATGATGTTCTCGGGCTATGATAATGGTGCCTCCGAACCATGATGCCTTTGAATAATGACGTGCAGGATATAAAGTGGGGTCCTCGGGCCATGACATGGTGTTCTCGGGCTATGAGGATGATGCCTCCGATCAATGATGCCCTCGGATAGTTTGGTGATATTTCAACCCATTAAATGCAAGGTTTGGTGGTATTTCAGCCGATGCAGAAGCGTAAATGGCGATATTTCAGCCGACAGAAATTTAAATAAAAGTAGGCGATGTTTCAGCCGATGCAAAAATGTAAATGGCGATATTTCAGCCGAAAGAAATTTAAATAAAACAGGCGATGTTTCAGCTAATGTAAAAAGTAAAATGGCAATATTTCAACCGACAGAAAGCATAAGTATAGATGATGATGGAGATGAACTGGCGATCTTTCAGCCGATGTAGCATTAAAATAAAGTTCGGCAATATTTCAGCCGATTGCAAGATGTGAGGTGGCGATATTTCAGCCATGCGAGAAAAATTGAAGTGGCGGTATTTCAGCCATGTAGGTGGAGGTAGAGCTTAACCTCGAAAGGAAGAAAGGTAGCCTTATGCAATGCAGGAAATGAAGATGGAGACAACACTTAGTCTCGGAAGGCAGAAAGGTAGCCTTATGCAATGCAGATAATGCAGATGGAGATAATGCTTAGTCTCGCAAGGCAGAAAGGTAGCCTTATGCAATGCAGGAAATGCAGATGGAGACAATGCTTAGTCTCGGAAGGCCGAAAGGTAGCCTTATGCAATGCAGGAAATGCAGATAGAGACAACGCTTAGTCCCGAAAGGCAGAAAGGTAGCCTTATGCAATGCAGATAATGCAGATGGAGACAATGCTTAGTCTCGAAAGGCAGAAAGGTAGCCTTATGCAATGCAGATAATGCAGATGGAGACAATGCTTAGTCTCGAAAGGCAGAAAGGTAGCCTTATGCAATGCAGAAAATGCGGATGGAGACAATGCTTAGTCTCGGAAGGCAGAAAGATAGCCTTATGCAATGAGATAAAAGTGAATAGTAAGTAAAAAAAAATTCTTAGCTGATAGCTGGTAGCTGATTGTGATATTGCAGCTGCTGGGGACATTGCGTGCGGATAGAAAATGCGAATATGTGTGACGGTTCAATGCGATTGCGTAATATATTTGGTAATTTTGTGACTTGGGTGTCTGCGTCCAAAGAAAATTGTGATTTTTGTAAGAGGGGGGAAAGGTTAGTTCGTTTTCCCTTAAATCCTGGCATTGCGTATCATCGGGGTAGCGTTGCTAAACAGCGGCAATTCGAACAATGATTATGCATGATTTAGTGAACATATCATAAGTAAAAAAATAGTTTTCTATTAGCTGAACCAACGACTGTGACGCAGTTCGAGACATTGCAACCTCTCCTGCTCCGGAATTTTGAGGGTCATTCTCAATATTCTTCCCTAGTTTACTGGGCTGGCAGTTCTGACGGGTGCGCTGAATGACTGAAGAATCATCTTCAGAATTTTGAGGGTCCTCAAAATTCTGCCCCTATTTACTGAGATGACATCCTTGGCGATGAGTGGCTGAAGACTGAGTTCGGAATTTTGAGGGTTCTCCTTAAAGTTCTGCCCCAGTTCTAATAATAGGGGAGGGGGAAATGAAATTTATTAAAATGTGACCGAACCCATAGGGCTACCTACGTATCCCCTTTTAAACGGGAATCAGGTCAGGCGTAGTTCAAATTACATCATAAAGGAAATCATGAGTGGTTACACATAGTATCATTTCATTGCATCTGAGTTGATCGGCTTTGGCCAAACATCTCCGTCCATTCCTGCGAGGATAAGGGCTCCTCCAGTTAGAACTCGATGAACCATGTACGGACCTTGCCAGTTGGGAGAGAATTTCCCTTTGGCTTCATCTTTATGTGGGAATATATTATTCAACACCAGCTGTCCCAGTGTAAACTTCCTTGGCTTAACTCTTTTGTTGAAGGCTCTGGACATTCTGTTCTGGCACAACTGACCGTGGCAAACTACATTCATCCTTTTCCCATCTATAAGGGCTAACTGCTCGTAGCGACCTTTTACCCATTCTGCGTCGTCCAGTTCTGCTTCTTGTATGATCCTCAATGAAGAAATTTCTACCTCGGCGGGGATGACCGCTTCTGTACCATAAACCAGCATGTAGGGAGTTGCTCCGGTCGATGTGCGGATTGTGGTGTGGTATCCCAACAAAGCGAATGATAACTTTTCATGTCATTGTTTGTAACTTTCGACCATCTTCCTTAGTATATTCTTGATATTCTTGTTGGCTGCTTCTACAGCTCCGTTCATCTGAGGCCTGTAGGCTATAGAGTTTTTATGTTTGATCTTGAATGTCTCACACATTGCTTTCATCAAGTCACTGTTGAGATTGGAACCATTATCGGTAATGATTGATTACATAATTCCGAATTGGCAAACAATACGGTCACGGACGAAATCTGTCACAACTTTCTTAGTTATTGCTTTGTATGACGATGCCTCAACCCATTTGGTAAAGTAATCAATTGCCACCAGGATAAACCTGTGCCCGTTTGATGCGGCATGCTCGATTGGTCCAATGACGTCCATCCCCCAGGCGGTGAATGGCCACGGTGAGCTTGTTGCAGTAAGCTCGTTTGGAGGCACCTTTATCATATCTGCATGTATCTGACAGCGATGGCACTTGAGAACATACTGGATACAGTCTGTTTCTATAGTCATCCAAAAATAACCTGCTCGGAGTATCTTCTTTGCTAAAATAAAACCATTCATGTGCGGCCCGCAAGTTCCTGCTTGCACTTCGTCCAATAGTTTTAATGTTTCTTTTGCTTCGACTCACCTTAATAAATCCAAATCGGGCATCCTCCTATACAGGATTCCCCCACTGTGAAAGAAATTGTTGGATAATCTTCAAAGTGTGCGCTTTTGAGTGGCGTTGGCAAGCTTTGGATATTCTCCTGTTGTCAAGTACCTTTTGATATCGTGGAACCATGGTTTTCCGTCTGCTTCTTCCTCAACATGAGCCCAATAAGCTGACTGATCATAAATCCTTACTGGGATGGCATCAATGAAATTTGTATCTGGATGTTGGATCATGGATGATAAAGTAGCGAATGCGTCAGCGAACTGGTTCTGGACCCTAGGGATATGCTGGAATTCCGTCTTTGTGAATCTTTTCCTTAATTCTTGTATGTGATGCAAGTAGGGGAGTATCTTAGAGTTCTTGGTTTCCTACTCTTCTTGAACTTGATGTATGAGCAAGTCTGAATCCCCGATCACTAGCAACTCCTGAATGTTCATGTCAATGGCCATCTTGAGCCCTAGGATACAAGCTTCGTATTCAGCCATATTATTTGTGCAGGGGAATCTGAGCTTGGCAGATACCGGGTAATGCTGGCCGGTTCCTAATACTAGGGCTGCTCCTATGCCAATTCCATTGAAATTTGTGGCTCTGTCGAAAAACAACCTCCAACCATTGTAGGATTCTGCAATATCTTCTCCTACGAAGGACACTTCTTCATCTGGAAAATACATTTTTAGGTGTTCGTATTCTCCGCCAATGGGATTCTCGGCAAGGTGATCTTCTATGGCTTGACCCTTGATTGCTTTCTGAGTTACGTAAACAATGTCGAATTCACTCAGCAAGATTTGCCACTTGGCGAGCTTGATAGTGGGCATGGGCTTCTGGAAGATATACTTAAGCGAGTCCATCCTGGATATGAGATAAGTAGTGTAGGCATAGAAATAATGCCTCAATTTATGAGCTACCCAAGTCAGAGCACAACAAGTGCGCTCCAATAAAGAATACTGGGCCTCGTACGGGTTGAACTTCTTACTGATATAGTATATGGCTTGCTCCTTCCTCCCTATTTCATCATGTTGTCCCAGAACACAACCGAATGCCCCATCCAAAACCGCGAGATAAAGTAGTAGAAGTCTTCCTGGCTCGGGCAGAACCAAGACTGGTGGCGTTGACAGGTATTCCTTGATTCTGTCAAAGGCTTTCAGACAATCGTCAGTCCATTTAGTAGCAGATCTTTCTTCAGCATTTTAAAGATGGGTTCACAAATGACCGTGGACTGAGCTATGAACCGGCTGATATAGTTGAGTCTTCCCAAGAAACTCATTACGTCCTTCTTGTTCTTTGGCGGTGGCAATTCTTGAATGGCTTTGACTTTTGATGGGTCTAATTCTATTCCTCGACGACTCACGATGAAACCTAGTAATTTTCTAGCAGGAACCCCGAATGCACAGTTGGCGGGATTTAGTTTCAGATTGTAACTCCTCAGTCTGTTGAAGAACTTTCTCAAATCTCCCATATGATCAGTGGCTTTCTTGGATTTGACGATGACGTCGTCCACATATACCTCGATCTCCTTGTGTATCATGTCGTGGAAGATAGTAGTCATGGCTCTCATGTAGGTGGCACCAGCATTCTTTAAACCGAACGACATCATTTTGTAACAATACATTCCCCACGGCATGATGAAAGCCATTTTCTCTGCATCTTCCTCATCCATCCATATCTGATGATACCCGGCGAAACAATCAACAAAAGACTGCAACTCATGCTTGGCACAGTTGTCGATAAGAATGTGTATGTTTGGCAAGGGGAAGTCATCTTTGGGATTGGCCCGGTTAAGATCCCGGTAGCAGACACAGATTCTAACCTTCCCATCCTTCTTTGGTACTGGCATGATGTTGGCTAACCATGTTGGATATTCCACCACCTTGAGAACCTTAGCTTTGACTTCCTTAGTAACCTCATCTTTGATTTTCAAACTCATGCCGGGCTTGAATTTCCTGAGTTTTTGCTTTACCGGCGGGCAGGTTTGATCTGTTGGTAGTTTGTGAGCTACAATGGACGTGCTAAGACCAGTCATATCATCATACGACCAGGCGAATATGTCCTCGTATTCCCTTAAAAATTCCGTATATTCTTCCTTTTCTGATGGCGACAGGTGAACACTGATGCAAGTTTCTTTGATATTTTTCGTATCTCCCAAATTAATGACCTCAGATTCTTCCAGGCCAGACTTAGGTCTATTCTCAAAATTCTCAACTTCTCTGACGACCTCTTCAGGCATCTCATCTTCTTCTGAGTCTATGTCCTTGTGTTGTGTTGTTTCGTTGCAAGTCACAATCGTTGGTTCATCGTCAAGACAAGTGATAGTAATGCTACATAAAATAGAGTAAATGATAGAGAAAATAATAAGAGCGATATATATGATAAACTTAAATGCTTCAATTAAATTCATAATTGTTTGAAACATCGGAGCTCTTTGCAAAATTAAAGACAATGCGAAAAGAAAATCAACTAGTAAAGTAAGCTAAAAATGAGATGCATGGTGCTTTTGTTTAGCCTTGCTACCCCGAAGCCTTCCGAGCCTTGACGGTCCTAATTGACCAATTGCTGAGGCGGTCTCCTCTGTTCACAGCTTGTATGGAAGGGCCTTCATCCCCTTCCTCCTCGAAAAGAACACAGCGGTCCATATCATCATCCTCCAGAAATAGATTCTTCATGGATGCCAACGCTTCATCTTCTTCTGACCCATATATAGTATCTGCCGGTTGGAAGGTTTGCTCCAGGCTGGGTGTCGAAAACTCCAACGGATAGCAGGGGCCGCGTCATGGTGGCGACCAGCTCTGGAATTCTTCCCAAGTATAACCTTACCCTAAGCCAAATGTAGTACCATGCTTCTTTAGTTTAATGGGCTTAGTGATCCCCTGAAGATTTTTATCGAGTCCCTTTCCAGGCTCGTACCCATACCAATTCAGGATACTTTCGATCTTGTTGTCCTATCACTTATCCTTATCTACAGCGTTAACCCTTTCGATATGATGGTATATTTCTCCGCCTATTCTCCTTCTGCCTCCAATCATTGGGATGGTCTGGCGACTATATATGGGGTTACTACCATCACCATGAATGATCACTTCTTGGTGATTCCATTCAAACTTTACTGCCTGATGCAGGGTCGATGCTACGGCTCCAGCAGCGTGGATCCAGGGTCGTCCTAACAGCAGGTTGTAGGATGTCGGGACGTCTATTACTTGAAAGTCGACGTCGAACCATGTTGGTCCCATTTGTAAGCATAGGCTGATTTCCCCGATGGTGGATCTCTGGGACCCATCGAAGGCCTTGACATTGATAGCCCCATCTTTGATCTCGTGCAGGCTTTTTCCCAATGTTCTGAGAATTACTAGCAGACAGATGTTGAGGATCGATCCTCCATCGATCAGGACTCTAGTGATGAAATAATCTTCGCATTACACGGTGATATGTAGTGCCTTGTTGTGGCTCAATCTTTCTGGTGGCAACTCATCTTCGTGGAAAGTTATTTTATGGCTCTCCAGCACTTGCCCCACCATATTCGCCATTTCACCCCCGGTTATATTGCTGGGCACATAAGCTTCGCTCAGTATCTTCATTAGGGCATTCTTGTGAGCGTCTGAACTCTACAGAAGAGCCAGGATAGATATCTATGATGGTGTTTTGTTCAACTGTTCAGCAACCGAGTACTCCTTAGCCTGTATTTTCCTCCAAAGATCGTCGGGCCCCATTTCAATAGGTCGTCCTGGGGCTTGCTTACCGGACTCAGCTAGGTGCTCTAGGGTGTAAACCTTCCCTGTTCTGGTCATTCCTTGTGCATCAATTGTTTCTCCTGTCTTGGTCTTTCCTTTCCTCCTAGCTTTAGCATTGTAATACCATGGTATGGCATTTGAGTAGAATTGTGTTATGTCCGACATTGCCACCAAAATAGGCACCCTTGGAGGTAATACAGCAACTTTAAAAGGTGTAGGTGCCTTTGGAACTCCAAATTCAACCTCGATTGGCCCGGGCGCCTTTGCAGAAGGAGGCGCTTCAAATTCAAGAGGTATAGACATATTTACTTCACCATCCCTGGAGGGATGATTCTGCACAACAATTGGGTTAAGTGTAACCACCGGTTTCTTTGGTTCATCTCCTTCGCTTTGGGGTCCCAATCATCTTCAATCTCGATCATGTAAATGTCTCCCCCTTTGTGATCTGGCAGAGGGTTGTTACGAACATTAGGAGTAGGCTCCTTTGCTACTATGACCTTATTGTCGATTAGGGTTTGAATCTTGTCCTTCAATGAACGACACTCGTCAAGGGTGTATCCCTTCATGCCGGAATAATACGCACAGGTATTGTTGGGGTTGACCCACTGGGAGGGATTTTTTGGAGCTTTTGCTGGGATAGGAGTGACGTAACCAACAGTTTTAAGTCTTTCATATAGCTAGTCAATTGGTTCAGTGATGACTGTGTATTGTCTGGAGGTTTGCGGTCAAAATTTAGTCTGGGTCTTGGGAAATTTCGATGGGTGGGTGGTGATTGGTAGTGAGAGGGTTAAGCGTTATAAGCTTGGTAAACAGGTGCTGGTTGAGAGTATCTGGGCGAGGTGGGTTGATATGTGAGAGGTGGAGAGGATTGGTAAACGGGAGGTGGATAAGAAGGTGCGGGTGCTTGGTAATTCGGGATGGGCTGATATGTAAGTGGAGGTGATGGGTAAGTGTGGTATTTTGGTGTTGATTTGGCTCCCTGTGCGACCATTATGGCACTTGCATCCTTCTTTTTGGGCGTGCCACCAGTCTGTAAAGCCTTATTGGTGGCCTGCAATGCTTCAAGATTCGTAACCATACCATTCTTAATGCCCTCTTCGATTCTTTATCCAAGTTTGATGATATCGGAGAACTTTTGACCCTCGATCAGCATCAACCTCTCATAATATTGGGAATCCTGAGCCCGGACGAAGAATCTATTCATTTTCTCTTCTTCTAGGGCCGGCCTGACCTTTGCAGCTTCTGACCTCCAATGAGTGGCATACTCGCGGAATGTTTTGGTGGGTTTCTTCTTCAAATTCTGTATATAGAATACATCTGGTGCGTTCTCTGTATTGAATCGGAATCTATCTATGAAGTCCCATTCTATACCTACCCAACTCATCCATTTCTTGAGGTCCTGGCTGATGTACCAGGATAGTGCATCTCCTTTCAAGCTTCTCATGAAGAGCTTTATATGGATCTTCTCATCCCTTCCAACTCCAACCAACTTATCGTAATATGTCCTCAGGTGGACTCTGGGATCTCCTATTCCATCAAACATTTCGAACTTGGGAGGTTTGTATCCCTCCGGAAGTTCAACGTCTAGCTGGATGCATAGGTCTTCATAATTTAACCCTTCAATACCTTTGGTACCTTCCACGCCCTAAACTCGGCTGGTTAATTTCTTGAGTCCTATAGCTAAGTTCCTGATAAGGGAGTCTTTGTCATCATACTGAGGTGTATTTGAGATTGGTTGGGTGTAGTGGGGTATAGTATCCACAAAAATGGGAGTGTTGTGGAGATGGTCATTTGCAGCGTTCAGTGGATCGGGAATGAGTAGTGGAGTGTTGTTGGGAGTGTGGCATGTGTTGCAGTGTTGGGTATGAGTGGGTTGTATCTGTGGTTGTGGGGTGTTTTGTGGAGGTGCGGGATTCTGGGTGTTGACATCAGGAGCGGTGAGGGAAAATGATAGGTTCGCCAAATTCCGAACCTGATCCAGCTCTTCTCGAAATTTCAACAGCTTTTTCTCTAGTTGAGTAGCAGTTTCCTTAGAAACAAAGGTACCCTGAGGCATCTCAATCTCCTTTCTGGCGCTTGGATCTCCCATTCTACCTTTGTTCTTGTTACGGATAGGACTTAGAGGAGGAGGAGGTGGAGGGCCCTTGGATCTGGTGGAGTATGACGATGGTGCCAGAATGCACGAACTAACCTTTGGGGAGGGGAATAAAAATAAAAGAAAAACAAAAAGGTAACAAGTTAGTGCGGGTCATGAGGAAAAACATTATTGCAGTATTTAAACACGTTGTGCAAAAAATGTAAATCGCGTCCTAATTTTGGTTCCTCGTTGTGCCCGAGGTAGGCCTAGCGACAAATAGTTTTGGAGAACTTATAATGCTAAATTCCTCATTTTATTGATAATAATAAGAATCCAAAACGATGCTAAATAACAGAAAGTAAAATGTCACCAGTGGCCATTGGCCTTATCATTAAAGCAAAATAAAGGACTCCTAACTACTTGGTCCCAGAAGGTCCTTCCCCAGATTTGGCATCTTTGTCTCCCTCGAACAGCTCTACCAACTCGCGTAGTCCTAGCAGCAAATAGGCTCAGGCCAGATGTCCGCCTGCATTTCCTTCAGCGTTTTGACAATCTTCAATCTTCTGTTGTTAGGCTGAACTTCTTTTACAGAAGGCAGATTCCCTAAGTACTTGCGGACGAGTGTCTGATCACTAGAATGGAGGTCTTTCCACTAATTCAGCAGCCTTGGGTGAATGTTGGTTGCCATGCCAAATCTGGGGACTTCGTGCCTCATTTTCTGCAAAAGAAAGCGTTAGGTCCTTACCCCCACCAGACTCGGCTATTTAAACCAATAATTAGCATAGCAAGTACTTAAGTTCTCCAAATAAATGCACGGAACATGGAGGTGTCCGTTTGGGTTTCAAGGAAACCCGATGGACTTTGGACAAGGCTATCTTACTGAGTCATTATGTGGACAATATAACTGACTCAGCTAGGTTTGACCATGATGCATGTACAGTTTAAATGGAGTAAGGTTTCTATTGGGGTTTTAGACAGGTACCCTTGAGCGGACAACTCAAGAAGGAAAGGCACGGAACCGTCAACTGCACCGCTGATCGATTGGTTTT